>VZTN01009319.1:38828-53925 GCA_013400515.1 Erpornis zantholeuca
CCCTCCGCCGGCTCCGCCCGGCTCAGCCGCTGGCGGGAGGGGGCGCTGCCGCCGCAATTCCGCGTCACCACCTCCCATTGGCTGGCAGGGCGGCGCGCGCATACCGGAGCCCTGCGTGTGGCGGCGGCCGTCGGGCCCGGAAGCGAAGGGGTGGAGCGGGGTATGTGAATGAGCTGCGCTGAAACCTGGGCTGGCCCTCGGGCAGCGGCTCCTTAGACCTGGCATTCGCGGCTGCGAGCAGGGTAGGGGCTTGGGTGCAGCTCGGGCCTGTGTACGGCAGCGCACGGCGGTGAAGTGAGGAGCCCTCACCTCACTCAAGGAAGGCACCGGCAGCCAGGCTGCAAGCCGCTGGGTAGGAATTGTGGAATCACAGAAAGCTTAGGGTTGAAAAGGACTTTAGAGGTCATTTAGTTCTAACTCCCTGCCATGGGCAGGGACAGCTTCCACAAGACCAGGTCGCTCCTAGGGCTGCCCAACTTGATCATGGACGCTTCCAGGGATGGGGCAGCCACAGCTTCTCTGGGCGACTTGTGCCAGTGCCTCACCACCTTCAAAATATCCTGTCTAACCCTGCCCTCTGTCAGTGTGAAGCCCTTCCCCTTAGTCCTATCTCTCCAGGCCCTTGTTCAAAGTCCGTGTTCATTTCTTTTGTTCGCTGCCTTCAGGTTCTGGAAGGCCACAATTAGGTCATCTTGGAGCCTTCTTTTCTCCCAGCTGAGCAATCCCAATTCTCTCAGCCTTTCCTTGTCGAGTTGTTCCATCCCTTTAATCATCTTGATGGCCCTGTGTGCAACAGCATGGCTACCAGCTGAGAACAACTCTAGCTGACAACAAAGAATTGCTGCAGAAGCCTGTCAGCCTGGTGTTAAAGAGAGGTTGGCATATAACTGTACACTTGTATGGATGTATAACCTTATTAGACTCTCGTGGCTTCCCCAACAGTGTTTTTAATCACAAAATATTTTAGGTATCACCTGTTATGTTGTCAGTTCTTTGTTTGCAGACTTCTTTTACCAAAGGTTTGGTATGTGAGGTGCTTGAGAGAAATATCTGCATGGTGACTATTTCATGAGTGCACCTGTCCCCTGTGAGCTAATCATGTAGCTGAGTTGTAGGTGTATAAGTCTTTCAGTCAGTATTTCACAAGAAGGAGCAACTTTTAGGGTCCTTTTAAAAATAAACTTAATATTTTTTCTGTTTGTCTAACTTTATCACTGCATTTAAGATAACAAAATCCAATAAAGCATTTTAAAGAAATGAAGCAGTAACAAAATTTAAAAAATAAACTTGTAATCCTGTTACATAAATTAGATGGCATAAAAGTTTGTCTCGTAAATAGCCTGGTACAGAAGACCCTAGGGACAGCTGAGATACCACTACTGGTAAACTTTTTCTTATCCATTAGGACATGAGAACCTTTTCATAGACGTTTGATTGAAACTTGTGTTCCTCTGAAAAATTGTGTATTTGTAATTTTCTAAGGAGAAAGTTACTGACACATTCCTCAACTCTGGCTTGTTGAGTCGACTTTATTTCTGGTCCCTGGACTTTTTATTCTGGGCAAAGAGAGCCTCATAATAGGATTGACATACATGCCAATGTTCTTCCTTTAATGCAAGGAAGAATACGTAATTGATTCCATGGAAATCAGTGTTCTGGTTCATTTGGTTAAATGCAATAGTAGGAAAAAGGGAGAGAGCTGCAGAGGGAATGAAGTGACCAAATGGAGGTGACTGATTACTGCTGAATAGTGATGGGATGATTGTTTTCTCGGTCAGTGCCCTGGTGTGTGCTCTGGTAGGCAGCAGTGCACTAAGGAGGACAGGGGGCACTTGACTGCATGAAGTTACCGTGCAAAGGTGTCCGCTTTGGATACCAGCTGTAAACTGGTATCAGATGATTTTTTTTTCCCCCAAGGTGATGGAACATGAATGGGTGCTTAGTGTTGGATTAGCTTTTTGTGAGAGCCCCAGAAGAACTAAAAAGGCTTTATTTGGCCTTAAACCTATCTGAGTCTTTTGTTTGCTGTATGTGACTATTGCAGTATGACATAGAAATACAAAGGATCGGCTTGCGCTAGTGAGGACAGCAGTTTCTCTTCCTGAAAAATGTGTCAGCACCAATGCTGTTATAATTAAAGAAATACCAAGGGAGTTTAGATTAATTCACTTCTCAGATATTCTGTGTAAGTGTTGATGGACACACAGAACTATAGTAATTATTAGTCAACCTGATCATCATGTTGACTAAGTAAATATAATTACACTGGTAAAGACAGGAATTGTCAGATGGTCAGGTGTGCTGTGATTAATATTTCGTTTTGTTTACATGATTCCAGTGTTATTTATGAATGCCTACATGCTGCAGTAGGACACTTTCCAAATAGCAGCTGCTGGAATTGTGTTTTACTCTTTTAATGGTTCTTAAGAGTATCAGAGGTATGTAGGCTGACTAAAAAGTCATGATGATGAGTACCGTAAAATTGCCTAGAAAAAAATTGAACTAGTTATCCGTTGCTACAGAACACGAAATGAACACACATACACACAGCTCGTGGTTCAGGCAAGAAAATGTCTAGTTTATTTTTTACACTCTAAAATGACCATGGATTGGATGGTAAGGTCTCCTCCTCTCCAATCACACTGGTCAAACTAAAAGTCTATCAAATTCTCTTCTATCAAGAAAGGAATGCAAAACAAGAGAAACGGTTATAGAAACATTGCTTTGTTTATATGAAATGCATGGGAAAAACTGACTTCAAGAATGAAAACACCAGAAGGCTAAAATCAAAGTTACAGTTGTCCTTGGTTTTGGGGAGGTCTCACAGCTGTGTGATGAACCCTCCCCCCCTCCTCATCCTCCTCTAACAAAGTGCTGCTGATTTCTTGTGACTTGGTGCTGAATCAGTGCTGTTGGATGTGTTGGAACTGCTCAATGCCCATTCTGTAAGAAGAACTGGAACACAACCAGCCTGGATGTGTTCACTCAGTGGTCAGGTATGACTTTGGGATTGCTAGCCACCAGGGATCACCACAGAGATCCCCAGGACAGAAAAACATATGCATAAAGGGTAGGAAAAAGATGTTAATGACTTGGGGGAAATGATTACCATATGTATGTTTATTCTGGGAAAATCAATGAATATGGATGGAAAATACAGTATATAAAATTTTCTGTCATTAGCATGCACAGTATTTCAGAGGCAATATCCACTCATGCATCTGTCCGCATAAAGAATGCCTTTTCTTAATGCTACATTGGTGTTAAGGACATTTTTTATTTTTTATTGATTTTTGGTACCATGAGCGCCCTTGCTCTTAAGCTTATTGTATGTATGCATGAGCAGTGTAGTGGTTGGAAGAAACTGATAATTGTTGCTTATAGAGTATTTTTATAATTTTGATTATAAATGATGATCAATGACATGTTGTAACGGTGAAAATAAATAATCCTAATGGGATTGCATAGTTCAACCATGGACAGATGATCAACGGTGAAGATGAAACTCACCTAGCTCTGTGTGTGCTGTGGCTAGGGTGGATGTGTCACAGAAAATCAGAAAAACTGGTAGTGGTTGATTTGCACCCCAGCAGTTTCTATGCTAGGATATCTGAGAGCTGTCAGACTAAACTTCCTCTTTAATATGGGATCACTGAACCAAACTGCAGGAAAAGTAATGCAGATTTTTAGTCAAGGTCTGTTTAAAAAATTTCACTTGCAATTAACAGCTTGTAAGTATTCATCTGTAGAATTTGGAAAGGACAAACTTGTGTTCTTTGTATGATATGGAAATTGGCTAGAGAATAAACTTCTAAAACAATTTGAAGTATTAGAAAGCAGGCATTCTTATTACAGCACTGGACACGTTTGGAGGATTTTTCCTCTAATTGAATTTGTGTTGTGAAACTCTACAACTTTATTCCATCATGTTCATACATATTTATTACAACATATTTCCTGGTGCATAAACATCATGTTTCCTAGAACTGATAGGCATGCATCTGCCTCCTACTGGAAATCCTTTTATGATCCTAGAGGGCCATCTAAAGGGGTCTCTGGTGTTTGTACTCACTGAGTGCCCACAATGTTACAGATGACCTTGCCTTGAACATCTCTTAGGGCATGTGCTCTTGTTTCTTGTTACATAACTGTGCCACAAAAACCACTATGTTCCTCACTATCTATTTCTCCCCTGATTCTAGCTATGTTTATCATCCTGTGTGTCTACTTTTACATTCTTTTATCTGTATTGCTAGTTAGTCTTTAAACTCTATTTTCCAACTTCAAGGGAACTATAAATTCCTACCCTCCATATTGTCTGTCAGTCAAGACAATATTTGGCAGAGTTAAGTATGCTGAATTGTGTCTTGGCCCAGAAGGCAAAGAAGCCAAGAGGTGAAAGCTGCAACAGCCAAGATTCTTCTATCTTAGTTAGATTATTTTTTTTTATTAATGGTATATTTTGTTGTGTTCCTTCTTTGTAATTGTCACTGAAAATCAGGAAATAAACTCTCCAACCAGTTTGTTAGGTTAGAAAGTTGACGTTACTTTATTCAGCACTGAAGTACATAGGAGATTGCTCCACTGAACATGTACCCCAATTATCAAAACTTTTAACTATTTATATGTTTCAGCAAACAAAGGAATTAATGTTCATTGGCTACTAGTTACACAGTTCTCTTATTAATAAGTATTCTATCTTCTATTGTTTAGTAATTTCTTGGTTCTCATTCTGATTAGTCCACATTTTCACTCTTTTTCCCAGATAGGGGGAGTTTCAGTACAATTGCTGAATTGTCTTTGTTAATTTTTTTGTTTTATCTGGTTTCTGCAAGATATCCTTGTAGTCTATAAATTCTGCATTCCTGGTGTCTACTTCTTAGTGGTATATCTCTCTCTCAAGCTTTCTTAACTTCCTTCCTCAGGTCTGAAAGCATTGAAGCATGTCAAGCCCTAAGCTTTAATTTGTTTTTATAACACATGGACATCACCCACAGCTTTCCTGTCAATGATTATCTGTATCACAGCTTAAATCTTCCCTCTTGTTGATTTGGTCCCTACAATTTCCTGTTGGAGTCTAGGAAAGATGGAAAANTCAAAGTGGCAGCCAGAGCACAGGCTGTGCAGCTGAAACTGAGATAAGAGAAAATAAACAACCCCTGAAAGCACCAAGAAATTTAATCTCCAGTAATTTTGAGAGCATGGGACACTGAAAAGAAGAAAAATAGCTGAGCTGGGAGCTGGGGCTCCCTCAGTTTCCAACACTNTATGAGAAGTTTAGTTTAGTTTACCACAGAGTGAGCATTTGTAGTTTTAGGTTTTGTTATATACAGGTTAATGGAGAAAACAGGGAGAATCTAGGGTGTTGGCTCTTCCTTCTCCTTCTTTCTTCTTCCTTCTTCATCTCTATTTCCAGTGATCTTCTCATTGGTGGAGGGATTTAGTTTGGAAAAGACATGTTAATAAAAATAGTGATTATTGGTACAGAAAACAAAATAAAATACGTAGCAATTGATAACTGGGCAAAAAAGCTTTAAAAGCTGTCTGCTTCTTGCAGCAGCAGCCATTGGTACACCTGAAATCAAAGTGGCAGCCAGAGCACAGGCTGTGCAGCTGAAACTGAGATAAGAGAAAATAAACAACCCCTGAAAGCACCAAGAAATTTAATCTCCAGTAATTTTGAGAGCATGGGACACTGAAAAGAAGAAAAATAGCTGAGCTGGGAGCTGGGGCTCCCTCAATTTCCAACACTGCTGCATAAACTCCTTTTTAAAGAAATAAAACTTGCTTGGTACTGTCGTGAAATAAGTGCTTTTGTACTCTGCTGAAATAACTTTTTCTCCCCAAATTGTGACCCATGGGGATCTAGCAGGAGCTGGTCGTCTTCCCCTAGGGAAAATATCTTCAGTGGTTTGTAAGGTTGAGTTCACAGAAACTTGCATCCAGCTGTATTTTAGGGTTCTCAGGAGTTACCTTCTTTTCCATCAGTGTCAGGATTTGGTTTAGTGTTTATAGTGCTGGGTAAGGGGATAGCAGAGAGATATATGCTCTGGCATCCAGAGCTACTTTTCTGGAGAGTTGCAGAAAGGGGATAGATACATAATTTTGGGAATACCTGCTTGCATGCCTCTGGTGAAAAGTTAAAACTATTCCTTATTAAAACTCTAAGAAACACATATTCCTTCAATCCCCACCCCAGTATAACATATGTTGCTGAGAGCTGCCCTGGTTTCTCAGGGCCTCACCAACAAAAACTCAGAGTCCATTGATTGATGATCAGAAATCAGAAGGCTTTATTATGAATTGATAATTAGATTAGCTATTAATATAAAGAAGATAGAAAGAAGGAGAGAGAGATCCCCTCAGCCTCTTTGGCTGCTGGAATCCTCTCTGTCTCTGTCCGTGTCTCTGTCTGTGTCAACAAAGCAGAACCAGTGTCAGTGTACAGTACAAAGTATGGAAACAATCCCAAAATAGAAGTTCTTCTCTTTGGCCAAAGAGAGACAAGAGGAAAAACAACCTGAGATATTTACATTTTTCTCAAACTGAAAGCAATCTGACAGATTCAATGCTGCAAGAACCAGTGAGGCACAAAAGTGCCTAAAGAAATCTTTCCAGGGTTAGCAATAAACATACATATTCTTTATAGGTTTAAATATCAACTTTCCTTCGTAAAATTCTATTGTTTTGCTTTTACTTTTTGTGTGTCAGACAAGCAGTTCTAGACAGGGTATCTGTTACCGCTGGGTTTCTCAAGGTTGGTGTGTCTTCCTCGTGTGAGTACAGGAGTGATGGAACGTCACTGTGCCTTGTGTTTTTGTTCTCTCTTGTCCCAAGTATTGCACGTATTGCAAGAACATTTTTTTCTGAAAAGTAGAAGCCATCGAGAAACATGAGGAGTGACATACATGTTGATTTGGTGTGAGAGACTGGAATTTTAAGGGTTAATGATTCAAACAACTGGCAATTTGCAAAAGCAGTAGGTGCTTTGCTCAGGCCAGATTTGCACCTCTTAACCAAAGGGAAGGAGAGTTTTTGGGTGTGTGGTGATGAAACCTCTGATCTGTATAAGAAAAGCCCAGGTGAAGAGGGGATGCACACCCACCACAGGAGGATGACTACAACAAATGGACCTTTGTTTAGACAAGCTGGGTTTTAATCCAGATGGGAGAAGGCTGATAAGAACCACCAAAGATGGTCAAAGTGCCCCCAGACTAGTTTCTGAGGCCTTCCACAATAGGATTGTGCATGACCAAAAGTGTTACAGCAGACACTGTAAATCTCCTCCCTTCAAGGGAGGCATCTGGGTGTTCCCACCTGTACTGATCTTAACTAACCCATTGAACTCTATGTTTCATGAGCTTCCCCTACCCTTGATGGATCAGGATTGCAACCATCACTTGGACCAACAGATATCTAAATTTTAACAATCAAATCTTGTTGCTAGATCCATTGGTGGTGATATTTATGCTCACCACTATCTACTCTTATCCTTTCTTCCCCTTTCTTTATTTTCCTTATGTATTTTCTTAAGTGACGTCTTTGTACTTCTGTATTTTTATATTACTGTAGATAATAACCAAAACAGCTATGTACCTATTTTGCATTGCAACCGAATAGTTCTAAAATAAACCTGCCATTATATATAAATATACATATATAATTTTATATGTATCTACATACATGTGTATATATATATAAACACTGATCTTTCACTGTTCTTTCACTCTAATCTGCCTCAGGGGCCCTATTGACATGAACCTTATTTACCCTGCCTTAAGGGGTGGATTGTAACATTTGATCTTTAGTTTTCTCCTTCTAAAAGGAAAATTTAGGGTTTTTTTTACCTCTGTATTATGGTGGTCTTCACCTTAGGCAGTGTGCTGGTTCTAACTCGGATAGTTTTCTTATAAGTTGGTATAGGGCCCTGTTTTGGATTTCTGCTGGAAACAGTGTTGATAACTCAGGGATGTTTTAATTATCTCTTAGCAGTGTTTGCACAGGCCCAAGGCTTTTTCTGCTTTTCCCCACTAGTGAGGAGGCTGGGGGTGTGCAAGGAGTTGGGGAGGATAGCTGACACCAGGGCCATCGAAGATGATATGGTGTCATGTTCAGCATACAGAGCAGGGGGAAGAATGGAGGGGTAGACATTCAGAGTGATTGGTATTTGTTTTTGCGAGTCACTGTTAGATGGGATGGAACCTTGCTGTCCTGATATCTTGGTTCAAGACAATTTTAAGAGGTAGACACTCTAAATGAGTTACCTCCCCTTAGTTTTGTTATAAATTATTTCAGGCTAAGTTAGCTGAAATAGCTTTCGATCAAAGTTTTATTATGTATTCGCGAAGCAAGCAAGCAGCATTGCATGATCAGGCCAAAGCTGGGTGCATGGGGAGACCCTGCTCCAGCTAACAGGCACACCAAATACAGTTCCAGCTAGGTTTTTATGGATCTTATTTTTGCTGACTTGACAGCGCTCGTGCAGGTTCGATTCTCGCTGACATGTCAGATCTTGGGTCTTCATCTGGTGGTCCTTAGAAAACTGACTGCTATAAATTGAGTAGCCAATAAATTCACCCAGAGCCAATTTGGGTCTTTATACTCTTCTTGTTTCTTGTATACAAAGCAGTTCTTTACATTAAGGGCCTTTATATTCTTCTTGTTTCATGCTCATGTGGCATTTCCTATATTTTCTACGCATGCGCAGCCTGTTGCTAGGGAGTCGTCAGAGCAGTTTGTTGGTCGTGAAGATGAAGGCCAGATGTCTTCCTCTCTTTCAGTCTTGATGAGGACCAGCCATCTTCCTCTCTGTCAGCCTCAATATCTTGCCCTGGCCTTCACTCGAAACATACAGTCTTCCCTGTATGGTTAGCAAGTAAGCTTACTCCACAGGATATTGCAATTCACTTTGTCAGCATTCAGTATACAGGATATTGTAATTTGCTTTTGGCAGCGATTAATATACAGGATATTGCAGTTTATTTTAGCATCAATTAACATAGTATCGTGGTTTAATACTGGCAGTTTAATTAGCAAACAGCTCGTTTCTGTTACACTGACCTCTCCTTGTCTTCGCTGGTTTCTCATTTTTTGCACATACGCACCAACCACATACCTTAAGCAAGCATTTTCTAACAACTCAGGTTCCTTATTCTATATGTTAAGCTTCTATTTTCACCAATAGCTCTAACCACGAAGTTTCTCAATCCTGCTATCATCAGCTGAGCTTCCAGCTGGGCCCCTTATGCTTTACATGGTTTCTCTCTGCTTTACCAAGTCTTACACAATATTACAGCAATATTTGCAATTAGTACCGTTTCTTTTATTCTTTTATTCCATTTGACAGGAATCACTTATATATATATTACAGTTTCAACCAAACCCTTTCTATCAATAAGGAGAAAATTAATATGAGCAGAGATAAATGAAAAAAACAACAGTTTACTAACAAGCAACAGGCAAAAAAATAACAGTAAATAATCACTAGGTACAAAATTGCTAAATCTCAACAATTCCTGGGGAACAAAGAGACACCCAAAATGGCAGAAATACCCTTTCCAAGATGGCCCCTGCCACAGGTGACCACATGTAGGGAGGCAAAGGGAAAATGGTATCTGACCCTCCCCCCAAGAAGGTGGCCTTCACAGGTGACTGTGTGATCTGGGAGACAAAGGGAAAGGAGGGTGGCAAACCCTCCAGGGAAGGTGAGAGCTTACAGAGCAGTTCTAGAGGTAGATAAGAATTGCTGGGATGTGTGAGATCAGTGCTGCTGTTCACTGAACCTGCTGGACTCTGCCAGTGTTGGTGCTGCTGCCTCAGGCCCCTGCTCCGTTGGCAGAGGGAGAACTGACTCTCCACACCAACAAGCAGTACCAGACCCTGGATAGACTCAGGCTTCAGGTGTCTGACAGGTGTTGCAAAATTCACTCCAAAACGGTTTCTGATTGCTAAATGCCGTTTATCAGAGTTGCTACTGTTGCAAGCCCAGAAAAACTCAAGGGCAACAACCCCCTCATAAGCAGAGCCTTCACCTTGAGCAAATGTTACCAGGCAGGAGAGAACTCTTTACCCGAGCCAGAAATTGCGAGTCCAGAGTGTGCATTTTTTCAGTGGTCAGACTTAAAAGCCAGAGCAGCCCCCAGCCCTGTTTCTGGCCACAGCACCAGGCCTTAAAGGAACAATTTTGGGCACACATAGATATGGAATACAATAACATTTTAGGTTACCTATTAATATCTGGATGGCCGATCACTTGCCTGAGCAAGCAGCTCTTTAGCGCTAGGTTGTTGCTGGGGTTAGATCACAGGCAGAAATGTATTTGCAAGGCTCTACATGGGCAAAGGCACATCTTGGTGAAGTTAAACCAAAGAATTTATAGATAAGGTAGATTTGCAAATGAGAAAGTAAGTTTACTTTTGTATTTTATGTCGCATGATTTTTCACCTGTAATGGGATATGTTTGTGCCACTACTAGTTTGGGAGGTGTTGAACTGGTGGAGAACAACTGCATCAGACAGTGAGTAGAGATATAGAAGAAAAGAAAAATGTGTCATTATCTTCTATTTAATGTTTAATATAATGACTGTTAAGGTGTCATTTTGCAAAGTCTGAAAGCTATCTTGTTTAAAATCACTGTCAGCATCCCAATCCTAAAGAATTCCAAAGACGAGCATGAGAACTCTATTATGTATCAAAAGTCATGGCTCATCAAAGATTTATTTATGTTATGTCTTAATATCCCTTTTCCCTCTGATATTCCACAAGCAATGCCTCTCTTCCGCTGAAGGATAACCCCATCAGCCTCTATTGCCTCATTGCCATCAGCCCTCTCTCAGGTTGCTGAAGCCATCAACATAATACGACAATTATTGTTCCTTTATATTCATTCTCAAAGTTGGCTCTTTTTTTAGACCTGGTGAAGGACTTGTTTGCCTCCTCCTCAGTGTAGCAGGTGCCAGTGTTCAATGTCTTCTTTACCGGCATCCTCCAGCAGCTGCTGACTGTGCCGCTCCCTGCCTGTTGATCCAGAATGCAGTTTGCTGGTATACTAGTATGAAATCAAACCAGTGCGAGATCGCAAGTCAGAATTAAAATTTAATAGGGAAAAAAAATTAAATAAATGCAGTAGTACAAGAACACTGACAAAGTCAGAATACAACCAGACATGCTATGGTGGTAGCAGTCCAAGCAAAGTAGTTCTGTTGAAGTGGTGATCCTGTAGAAAGAAGGGTCTGAAAGCCCAATGGTAGCTCTTGTCCTCTGGAAGTCCAGTAGGCAAGCACTGCTGTGGTGTTCAGAATCTCAGTTTATATCCAGGATGGAATGCTTGGTTCCTCCCTCTGGGCAGATCATCTCACAATGGGATGGTGAGTTCTGAGATAAGGCACTGATGGGCCATTAACAGGAGATAGTCCAGGAGGGAGTTATCTCTGAGTCATGGGGCAAGGCATTGATGGCTCATTAATAAAGATAATACAGAGGGAGGAGGCAGGGAACACTGCTCCACCTGGTTTCAACAGCTCATGAAGATGGTAACACAATATACTTCAACCCAGGACAGCTGGACTGTGCTTGAGAGCCAGAAGGCTACTAGATGTGTTTTGAGTTTGCAGTGTTGATAATTTGGGCCTTTGGGGTTTTCTCCCTTCCCATCCGATTTGTAGTCTGAAGTGCTCTAAGCCCTAGAAACAACACAGTGCCTTTTTTCCCCCGCAAGTCAGCACATTATCACGTGCAACGTGCTGCCCTGACTTGTCTCCATATCTTACAGGATACATGTCGACTTTGAAAACTTGAGCCACATGGTGTGGCCAGGTTCTACAGGAGCAGCAAGCTATTTCAATCTGCGAAATGTCGTGTTTATCTGATCTGTCTTGTCTTTTGAGGTGATTTATCTTGACTTGCATGTGGAGTTGTTACACAGCTAAAATTATCTACCAGTTCTCTCTTCCTCTGGGCATGTCAGGTTATTGCTCTAGATATATGTAAACATAACGAGTTGCAACACTCCTACAGAAAAATGTGCTCTTAGAACCTGCTGAACCTTCATTCTCATATATCTCAGTTTTGTATAAACAATTCTACCAGAAGCATAAACAAGTCATGTTTATTACTAATGTCTTAAGTAAGTTGAAAATCTCCTGAATGACCTACAGAAAGAAGGGTGTTCTTTTTGTGTCACTGCTGAAATTAGTTATTAATTTTAGCACCTTAGTTGAGACTACTTGGCTTTGAGTTAACTCTACAACTGAAAAATATGCAAGTAAGAATGTCACCTTCTGGTTACTGTTACTGTAGTCTTTAAAGCCATGATCTTGGGGCAGACTAGTGGTTGTTTGTTTTGAGCTAGGCCATCATAATTATAGGGAAGGTTGTTCTAATACCTGTGTCATAATTATGATTTGCCATTTGTTTGTTAATGCTGGTGTTTGTAGCTGTGTTTATTTAGACTGCTGGAGTTGCAAACATGCTTAGAAAAATGAAATCAATGTAAATTCAGCTAATCAGTTAACATGCATTTTTCTAGGCACAGAGGGTTTGTGGCCTGGTTTACTTCCAGCTTTGGATGAAACAGCAGGAAGCATGAATGGATAGAAGAGCAAGCACTTTGTCCTGTTACTTTACCTATTCATTTGGTTGCTTGTATGTAGTGGGCTGTGTTCTATGGAATTTTGAATTTATTTTTTTCTTTGCTTGCCTAAGAGAGGTTTTCATTTTCCTGCACTGTTCTATGTTATCTAAAAAGGTTTTTTCCTTTTGTTTTACAGGATGAAAATGGCTCAAACTACTCTACCAGCAACATCCACCCATGATGAGGAATCCTTGGAAAGCAGAATGGTGGTTACGTTCCTCATATCAGGACTTGAGTCAGTGGTTAGTAGAGAAGTTAAGCTTCTGTGTCATAAATCTGTCTTGGTATTTGCAGGATTACACCAGTATATTGCTTCCCACTGGGCAGCAGGGAAGGTGCATTGTTGTATCTCTACCATATTGTGTGTTGTCCAAGCAGCTGTAACTCTGTCTTTGCTTGGGATAAATTGTGTTAACAGTAAGCCTGTTTCATGTTGTGGTGTGGCTGTTTTAAAAATGATTTTGTCAAATAAAAAAAATGAGAAATATTTGTTGATCGCTTAGGTACAGTGTGGTTAAAAGGCAGGAGTGTGTTCTGGTCTTTGTCATATGTAATGTAGAGTGAATAAATGGTTTTGAGGCTAATGCCATTTCTTCAGCTGCTGTACCAACTCAACAAAACTTGTTCAGAAAATACTTTTTGTTGGCATATCACCTGTTTTGAAGAAGTTATTTAATTGTATGGTGGGGTTTATGGTTGTCTGGGTTGTGAGTTGAAATGCCTGTCCCATTTCCTTGAAGTTAAGGCACTGTCAAAATTTGGTTCTTTAAAATTGAAGATTTTTAATGGTAAGCAAGAACAGAGATTTTCTTTTTAGCAAGGAGACTTTGAGTGGGTTAGTTATAAGACAATAGGTTGCAAGGCTTTTATTCTGTTGAGTATATTTGCTTCTTAAAGTCTTTGCATCACTTTTTCCTCCCATGCTGCAACTGTTGGTGTTTTTATAGGTTGTAGCAAACTCTGATTTAGTTCCTACAGGAGACTGACCTTTTGTAATCACTAATGGGTCATCTCACCAGTTTTCTTGGGATCCTTGTTCTCTCCATAGGCTTCTTGCCTTAATTCTTGCCAGAAATTTCTGCTGGCAGGACATATGTAGGTGTTTGCAGGGATGGTGCAATCCTTCCATTCAGGAGGAATTCACCTGGGCCCAGCAGACAGGATGGGGCAGACTACAGGGAGCCATGCTGCTTGCAACCACACCTTTCTGGACAGAACATGGTGTGCGAGAAGTGTGCTGTGAATGAACAAAAATCCTGTATGCTTTGTTGAAAGTTGGAGTAAGACAGTATGATTAACATGGAAGTGATAATTTAACATGGATTAATGTCATAAACCATTTTAATTAAAACCAATGCAATCTATGACTCTGTACAAGGCCTTAATTTTGCTAATGAATCTACAATGCTTTTAAGATTCCTGATAAAAAGCATTCCAGATGTGTAAATTGTGCTTTGCTACTGGCTCATGTTGTGTCACTCACAGTACCTTCTGAAGGGTGGATGTTGGCAGCAGTATAGTAATTGTTTTACGTGATATGACATACGTTTTTATTTACTGTATCTTAACTATGCTGATAAAAGTTTTTTCTTTTTCTTTTTGTAGTGTAAAGAGCTTGCCAAGTCCAAGGCAGAAATCGCCTGTATTGGTGTATATGAAAGAACTGTTTTTGTAGTTGGAACTGAGAGAGGAAAAGCCTTTGTCAACTCGAGGGAAGATATTAAGAAGGATTTTAATGAATACTGTAAGTTTAGATGTTTTATTTTTGTATGTCACGAGCTGCATAATGTATATTGCATAATACTAATAACTTTGGGGAGCAAAATTCTGTCTATCGTTGCTGCATGCTATAATTATGTTTGCTATGGCAAATTGAGCTGTTTAGGAACATAAAAATGAGTAACAGTGGTCTTGTTTGGAGTGTTATTTGGACAATGGCTGGAAATGTTCATGTTTTCTTAGATAATGTGATAAACTAGTACAGGAAGAAGTATTAGACTGTCCACTCATATAATACATCTGACATTTCCTAGTATGTGTTAATTTTTCTTTGTATCCCCTCCTGCAAACCTTTTTTCCACTCAGGAAGACTGAGGAGAACACTGAACAAGTAGAGGAGTACTTCTGTCAGCTCAGGTGGTCCTGGTTCTTCAGATCACTTCATGCCTTACTGAAGCAGATGCACAGTTTTGACAAAATAGTATTTTTTCATGTAGCTTTTTAATATAATTTTTATTTAATAGACAGAAGTATGCATCTGTACCATAATGACTTAAAATTACATCTGCATAACTTTTGTACTCCTTTAAGTACACCTAGGGTGTGGTTTTTTTAAATTTCATTTTTACAGTAAAACAGTGGAACTTTTGTGTTCGTAAAACTTGATTCATTGCATACAGGACAGTATTTTTAGGGATAAGTTTCAAAGATTCAGTGACTATTTGGAGGTGCATTGATGTGTTCGTT
>VZTN01009320.1:16784-63638 GCA_013400515.1 Erpornis zantholeuca
ATCAAATTTAGGAGTCTATAACTTGCATGTGGGATATATTATCTCCTTTTTGTCCTATTCCATTTGCCCAGTGTTACCCCAAATGCTTGAGGGTTGGCTCTCAAGTAATATTGTTTTGATTTTCCTCCTATTCTCTGGAGCACAGCAGACAGAGAGGGACAGATGCAATGATTCCGTTCATTCCAATTCCACTTCTAGCTTTGGCTATGATACTTGGTCAAAGTAAACATGGAGTCTCGTTTTTAGAAAAGAAAGTTTATAAAGATTTTCTTAAATTTTCTGTATGGTGTCAACCCATTTGTAAATTCTAGAGGGAATAATTGGATTAAATCATCCATAAAAAATAATGGTAATAAAGCTGTGCTTTGGAGCAAAATGTCGCATTTTTCCCCTTAACTGTGGCTTGCATTCCAGTATTTTTGTTGATCTTTTGTGAAGCTGTCCCTCATTTATAACTAGTGTGTCTAAGAAGGGAATCATACCTACAATATTTAACATTCAGGAAGCGTAAAAACTATAAGTACCTCACATTTCAAGACATAAGGAAACTGTTTTGCACTGTTAAGTCAAACAGTGGAACAGGTTGCCCAGCAAAGCAGTACCATCCACATCCTTGGAGGTTTTCTAGACCAGGGTGAATAAAACTTTGAGTAACCAAGTCTGACTTCACAGCTGACCCTGCTTTGAGCAGCAGTTTGAACTGGAGACCTCCTGAGGTCTCCTCCAGCCTGAATTATCCTGTAACAATGTGAATGGTGGTGATCTACACAACTGGCTTGTCTCTTCTGCTGTGAGAAGAACCTGGAGCCAGCCACCTATCTTATGCCTCAACATATCTGAGAAAATATAGGTACTGCATTTCCTATCAGTTTGTATTTGTTGACCAATATTATGGATATTATATAGTTTTATATGTATATATATGTTTACGTATTGCTATGTAGGACTAGTTTGATAGGAATGTTAATTACAGGAGCAATACTGTATGAGTTGAAAACGTGTGTGGTTCTGGGACCCCTCTCCTTTTATTCAGGAGCTAGCTGTAGTCTTTGTATGAATGCTATCAAACTCTCTCGTCATTAATCTTTTTTAAAAATTGCTTCTCTTTGCTAGCACCTGACCATTGTATTGCAGGAACTTCAGCTTACACATTAATAGCCTTTTTTTTTTGTCTCAGGCCAGAGAAGAGTGTTTTAAATCAGAGTAATACTGAGAGTGGACAATGAGGTACATAAATTGTGAAATTTCTCTCACAAATTTGCATTGCATGAGTGTTCATATAAATCTAATAATCTTTTTGAATGTAACCTAGCCTTATGTTGAATGCAACCTGCTGTTAAGCAGTAGACTCAACCCCAAAGTTTTAATGAATTTGCTGAGGTAGTCTCCTTTTTAATTTTAAACCCATGGGTTAAAAAAAACAGGAGACACTACTAATTCTTTTACAGAACATGAGCAGTCATTATTTGACTTGTGAATGAGGAGTTTGATAACATACTTCTTGGAAACCAGCACAGCTTTTTTTTCAGAGAGTAGTACAAATCCCTTGTTGTCATATTCAGCAGATGGCAGCATGCATGTTAACTGGCTGGGTATCTGCTCAAATCTTTTAGCTGCCATGCTGTATTGATGAGCAAAGTAATTAATTTGTCAGTGTCTTTAAGGTCAATCACAGTGGAAGCTTTCAGTGTGTTAATCTAAAATATCGTATTTACCCTGAGGGTGCACTGTCACAGCAGGTAGAAATTAATTGTGGAATTAGATAATTTTCTGCCTAGAATATAACTCTGTTGAAAGAAAGTATAAAACCAGTAGAGTACAATGCAGGACCCCAGTGTTTCAAACATTAAAACACAAATGTGACATTTCCACAAATGCTCATCTGGGTGGTACCAGGAGCAGGGCCTCGGATAAGGCCATGAAAGGTTGTGAAGGCCATGAACTCTTCTGTGTGAAAAATGCTATAGACTTTGACTGTTGCTGAATGTTGGAAATATTCCTTTTTTATCTGTTCGAGAAGCATTTCTTCTGTTTGTGTGTTTGTAGAAATTGAATTTCAAGGCCTGCTGATGGTATTTGTGTAGCTATAAAGAGAAATCGGTATCTCACTATCTTACATTTCTTTAAGAAAGGTTTACTGAAATACTGGAATCATCTAACAAAGAGGAATCGTTGTCTTGTGACCCCAAAAAATCAATCACACAAACTGCTATTAATTTATGAGTGCATATTGCTGCTTATCACCAAGCACTGCATACCTCACAAGAAATCTTACAACTAAAATTTGTTCAGAAAACTGTGAAAAATTCCCAATGAGTAGATATTTTTATCTAGTTACAGAAAATTGGCAATTAAGGAAAATGCTATTTTGCTTACTGATTTAATGAAAAAATTATTCACTACAATTTAAGTTCTCTCTGAAGCAACGTAAGCTCCTGATCCTGAATGCACAGTTATAATCATAGATAAAGTTGGTAGGAACATCAGCCAGTGAAGTTAATGGGGATGTTGCCTGTCTGTATTTCCATCAGTATAAAGTGGTTGCATGTATTACATTTCAGTTGAAATATGTTTGTAGATCAGGATCTTCATTTAATTAGGTTTGTTGTTTTGTTTTGGTTTGGTTTTTTTCTCCCAAGTCTTAGAAATAAGTTCTAAACTAACCATTTTTGGTTACGGATTTTTTTGTGTTAAGGATGGATGCAGAATTCTGAAGCTTTTTTGATGTTTTATTAAAATTTTATATGGAGATGTAGGAATGTGCATAACCTTCAGGTCGGTTTCCAGTAGAACCATAAGGAAATCACATTGTCTTTCTATCCTGTGTTTCATATTGTGGAGGCTCCTCTTCTACCCCCATCCTTGGAAAATTTAATTCCTATAATATGGGACATAATGGGTTTATTTCCCAACTAATTGTTTTCTGCAGTTAATGTGGTGTGTGAGTCAGGTGGATCTTCTGTAAAAGTCAAGAACAGACTATTATAATGTATTTGACAGGATTTAGGGAATACAATGCATAAATCAGTGTTCCTGTCTTTGTACAAGTTATTAGTTTCTTAACTGATTAAAGAAGACTGGAGAGAAAGGAAACCTTTATTCACATAATAACATCAATTTTCCTTTTGTTTGCATTTAAAGCCAAATATTTGCTTTCTCATTTTTGAACTTGTTACAAAATAAATGCCCATGTAAAACCACAGCTCAGAATATTAATGTAACATTGCAAGAATGAGATGAAGAAAGAAAAATAATTACCTGTAAACTGGGAAGCCTCTAACGTTTTTTTGCAGACAGGCTATGAACATTGATTTTGATTAATTCATTCAGCCAAGAAAACCAACAGTTTGGACTGCTGTAAGCTTTCAGTCTGATCCCTTTATAGCTGTGCTGAGATGCCTACAATCAAATTAGAGGTTATTGGCAGTGTCTAGGGCACTACTGAGTAGTTCACATGTAAATCCAGTGGAAATTCTGTTTGCCTTGTAGAAACGGTCAAAATTGTCCAAATTATTATAGTCAGTTTTTGTGTGTAGACTTTTATACTTACATGGAGTTAAGCATGGTATGAAAAAGAAGGACAATTTCTGAGTGGGCAGAACTGCAAGGTGAACCAGGAAGAGAATGATAAATTTTTAATGGCTTCTAAATTCTCTACATGAATTAGTTATTTGGAAAGTTACTGGAGCCCTTACTGTCTTAATAAAATATTTTTTGTTGGCATCTATCAATTTAATTTAATAACTGGATGCTAGAAATAACAAAGAATGCACACAGTGGCTCCAGACAAACTTCTGACAGAGGTTGAAACCTCATCATCAAACCCCTGCATCATTTAGTTGAGAAGATGTTGTTTCCTTCTGCCAAGGTGTAGGATTTCTTTGCTAAGGTATGAGGATTAAGTTCAAAAGAACATTTAAATACTTGGAAGTAATTGTCCAGAAGAGTGAAAAAAAAAGTGATGCATTTTGGAGGACTGTTTGAACAGTAACAGACTGGAAAGGGATGAACTATGTTAGAAAGTGTTTGTTGACTAGCTCAGAGTTTTTCTGATCCTGTTTCCTACAGGAGAAAAAAGCAAGCACTTGGTTTGGTCTGTCCTTCATCTCCCCCTTATTTTTTTTAAGTGAAATGTTGGCGAATTTAATCCAAATTTAAGAGAGAGAGAGATGTGGCAAAGGAATTATTTTAATATTGGAATTTGGGGGAAAAGTATTAGTGATGGTACAGAGGAGAGACCTATATGAGCACTGATTGCAGAGAGAAGATCTTATATTTTTATGTTCTGTTTGCTAACAAGGTGATCAACATATCTTTTACCTCTGAACCAGTCAAGGGCAAAAGGAATCTCTTATGCATTTGATATTGAGAATTCCTTGAACTAGGCAAGCACATTTTGAATGAGAAACATTCTTAATCTTTTATTATGAATCTTCAGTTGGAGTTGGTGACATTGGTTTGAAAGTTTCTTGTTCTATGTACAAATGCTTAGAAAAGGGAGATCTGGAATGTATCAGTTTACAAATTGATCAATACTTGTATGTATACTATATGGGTCTGTGGCAAAATATATTGGAATATAGTACTGAATTTTGTTATCTTACAGACCTGTAACTACCACTTGTATTCAAACATTTTTGAGTTATGTGTTAGACAGAGGAGTAACATTACCTTTGAAACAGCGGGCTCACTGAGCTGGCACGAGGCCCTTGCTACTGACATTTCCTTACTCGTTAGATTCTATAGGAATGTGGTTAGCTATGTTCTAAAATGTAATTTCCCAATTAGTTGTCTTCACCTAAATGAAATTAAAGGCATTCTGCATATTTTGATTATTCAAAACCGCTGAGCTACTAGAGGATCTTGATTTCATTAGTCATCCTTTTAAA
The DNA here is from genome assembly GCA_013400515.1 of Erpornis zantholeuca. NCBI lineage: Eukaryota > Metazoa > Chordata > Aves > Passeriformes > Timaliidae > Erpornis > Erpornis zantholeuca. Next base: position 21,674 of record VZTN01009320.1, read on the forward strand.
CTGAGAAAATGTGTAGCATAACTAGATTTAGAAAATTAATTATTTGAATAATATTGATATTAATCTAAGAATTAAAGACTAAATTTTTCAATCAAAGCTCTATAGAAATCTTGCTGAAAGATTTTTAATGGTCTCACTTTTCCCAAAGTATTAAATGATAGGTTTTAGAAACATTCTAAGGATTTTAATGCAACTTGGGTCTCCCATTCTGTGAGACTGACTGATACAAGAAGATCAAAGCAGGATCAAAGGCATTCATAAAAGACAAAACCAAATATAAACAGCAGGTGCTTTATCAAGAAGCTTTGCATAAGACAACAAAGATTTGTAAAGATGGCACAGCTTTCCAGGCTAGTAAAGGAAGATATTAGAAGTACTTAGATAAAATTCTGCTATTTGTCTTTCAGAGCTTCAACTGTAGTAGGTTGGTTGAAAAGTTGCATATGAAACTATTTATATTAACTTATTTTTGTATGTATAGAACTTACAGACACACAGGGAAGACTAACTGAAATAGTATTCCTGGTTTTTGTAAACATTTTTCAATATTTATGAGGAAAAATGGTGCTAAGAGAACATGAAGTAGAAGGAAATATTTTCTATTAATCTTGATATTTTCTGGCTTCATCAGTTACAGATTTTTTAAAAAAGTTTGGAGTCATATCTTAGACAATTATACAGTGCAGATATTTATTATACACATAGCAGTAGAAGGGAAATGAAGGTAACAGAAGGGGCCAGACTGTGAACAGAGGTATAAAAAGAGGGAAATGACTGAAACAAAAAATACTGACCAAAGCAATACAGAAACTGAAGCAAATCCAAAAAATTATCTTTTTCTTAATTTCTGATTACCTACTTAGGCTAAAAAGCCCCAACCTTAAGCACATCTAAAAGCATATGCTTTACCGAATTTAATTTTAATTACTGTATTATTTTGAGTTATGTTATAAAGTTTGAGTTTCAACTAAGTAAAACTGAAAATGCAAAAAAAATTCCCATGTAATTGAATTTATAATGTTTCTAGTCAACTCTTAATCAGCAAGTACTTGTGATATAACCCTGTGGCACAGACACACTTCTTTTTATAGAAGTGGCATTCAATACATTCAATACAGATAGTGAGCTGACTTGAAATTGAGGAAACTTTTGAAATTTGCTCATCATTAATTTGCAATATTCCATTCCCAAGAGTCTGGGTTTACTTGTATGCTGACATTTAAGTCCCTGTCAGTCAGTGTAAATGACATATATAACATGCATACTTGGCTAAGAAAGCTGTATCTATTGTGTAGCACAGAGCCTTAGAAATGTTTAATGTCACTTAACTTTCAGGCAGAAGAAAGCAACCCCTTTTGATATGTTTTGTTTTTTTGTTTTGGTTTTTTTTTTCCTTCTATAAGGTACAGTGATCTTAAAACATAGTTTAATTGTTCAGATGATGACAAAGTATCCCTTATACTGGAAAATATTTGTGTTGATGTTTTTGTTGTCCCTGTTATATCTCAACATCTGAATCGTAGTCAGAATTGAAGGATGAATGTCTTTTCTTCTCTTTCAAAAGCTGTTTGAAAAGATGTCTTAAAGTATGCACATCTGCTGTCTTGCTATCATAGAGTAGCATCAGGAAATATGTGTGAGCTAAACCCAGGTGTAGCAAAGAATAAGTACAACTAGCTGGAATTTACTGGAATTTGGACAATGCAAAGTTTACTCAATTTTTTTACATTCTACCTGTGGTGCCAAGGTCAGTGATTTTATCTCTAAATTTTTAATTGTGTTTATAAGAACTAGTGCAGTTTTGTCTTCTGGTTTCTCTACTAGGCTCAGTCCAAGAGCTATCAAGCTAATATATTGGAAACATTGAGACTATGTCTATGTTGTTGCCAATTAAAAATATTGGAGTGCACAGATCCTGGGTATCATTTCGTTTCTTCTATAAATTTCAGAGAAGTAATTGCTGGAAAATGTTAATTTCCTGTGAGCCCTGTGATAAGCTACCCACATTGTGCCCATTCACACTTTATATGTAGTTGAGGTCAGGCACAGCCTGGTTGATGTAGCAGGTGAGGTCTCTGGAGTATTTTGCTGATGTTAAGTGTTGGTGTTGGCATGGTACTCCATATTACAGTAGTCTAGATCATTGCAAATTAAATGAGAGATTAGATGAAAGCTCCTTATTTGTATGTGCTCTACTGTCCAAGTGTGCATATGGTCTTGTACAGACTAGGAGTTACTTCCCGGCCAGATGAAATACTTGAAATACCAACAGCATATGAAAACTAAGAAAAAGAAGCATCACAAGAAAAATGGAAAGTTAGGCACAAAAGGTAACCATAAGTGTAAGCATATAGCATTAAGGTCTTTGTGTTAACAAATGTGAAAATCCATATAATTTTTCACACTCTTGAAGAAATTTAATGGCCCCAGAGCACTAGCTCATGAATCACTTGCAAGTCTGAAGAAGATCATATTTCTTACGTGTTCATATTTCTTAACTGCTTTGTGTATGAACCCTTAAAGGAGTGGGCTAGTATGGGACCTGCTAAGGCTTATGAATTCCCGTGGGAAAAAATGGGTCAGGAGAAGAATAAGCAACACCCTGCCATAATATTGCTCCCGCCACATTTTCTATCCTTGGCACCAGCCTCACCCCTGGGTGGCTTTCGAGCTCCGCTGAACTTTAGGGTTAGTCATATGCTTAGGCTTAGGATTTAGAAAACCGCAAAGCCCACAGCTCCAGGGACACTACAGCTGAAAAGGCCATGCCAAGGCTAGCATGGCACTGCCACAACATTGCTCCCTCCACCCTTTATTCCTTGGCACCAGCCTCACCCCTGGGTGGCTTTCGAGCTCCGCTGAACTTTAGGGTTAGTCATATGCTTAGGCTTAGGATTTAGAAAACCGCAAAGCCCACAGCTCCAGGGACACTACAGCTGAAAAGGCCATGCCAAGGCTAGCATGGCACTGCCACAACATTGCTCCCTCCACCCTTTATTCCTTGGCACCAGCCTTACCCCCGGGAGGCTTTCGAGCTCCGCTGAACTTTAGGGTTAGTCATATGCTTAGGCTTAGGATTTAGAAAAACGCAAAGCCCACGGCTCCAGGGACACTACAGCTGAAAAGGCCATGCCAAGGCTAGCACGGCACTGCCATAACATTGCTCCCTCCTCACTTTATTATACTTGGCACAAGCCTTACCCGCGGGAGGCTTTTGAGCTCCGCCGATGTTGACGGTTTGTCTTAAACTCAGGCTTAAGATTTAGAAAACCTCAAAGACCACAGCTCCCGAGACACCGCAGCTGCAAAGGCCATGCCAACACCAGTGCCACACTGCCATAACATTCCTCCCGCCACACTTTTTTATCCTTGGCACCAGCCTTACCCCCGGGAGGCTTTCAAGCTCCTCCGAGTTTGAGGGTTAGTCTTACGCTCAGGCTTAGGATGTAGAAAACCACACACCCCACAGTTCCAGGGACACTACAGCTGAAAAGGCCATGCCAAGGCTAGCATGGCACTGCCACAACATTGCTCCCTCCACCCTTTATTCCTTGGCACCAGCCTTACCGCCGGGTTCGTTCAGTCCAATGCAGAGGCGAAACTCGCAATCTAGGGCTAGGGTTAGGGTTACGCTTAGGGTTTGGGTTCAGAAAACCACAAAGCCCACAGCTCCAGGGACACCGCAGCTGCAAAGGCCATGCCAACACCAGTGCCACACTGCCATAACAGTGCTCCCTCCAAACATTTCTATCCTTGGCACCAGCCCCACCCCCGGGAGGCTTTCCAGCTCCGCCGAGTTTGAGGTTTAGACTTACGCTCAGGCTTAAGATTTAGAAAACCACAAAGCCCACAGCTCCAGAGAGACTACAGCTGAAAAGGCCATGCCAAGGCTAGCATGGCACTGCCATAGCATTGGTCCTTCCACTCTTTATTCCTTAGCACCAGCCTTAGCCCCCGGTTTATTCAGTCCAATGCGGAGGTTAAACTTGCATTCTAAGGCTAGGGTTAGTGTTACGCTTAGGGTTAGGGTTCAGAAAACCCCAAAGCCCACAGCTCCAGGAACACCGCAGTTGCAAAGGCCATGGCAACACCAGCGCCACACTGCCATAACATTGCTCCCTCCACACTTTTCTATCCTTGGCACCAGTCCTACCCCCGGGTGGCTTTCGAGCTCCGCCGAGTTTGAGGTTTAGACTTACGCTCAGGCTTAAGATTTAGAAAACCACAAAGCCCACAGCTCCAGGGACACTGCAGCTGCAAAGGCCATGCCAACACCAGCGCCACACTGCCATAACATTGCTCCCTCCACACTTTTCTATCCTTGGCACCAGCCTTACCCGCAGGTGTTTTTCCAGCTCTGCCCAAGTTGGGGTTTAGACTTAGGCTTAGGATTAAGAAAACCGCAAAGCCCACAGCTCCAGGGACACTACAGCTGAAAAGGCCATGCCAAGGCTAGCATGGCACTGCCACAACATTGCTCCCTCCACCCTTTATTCCTTGGCACCAGCCTTACCCCCGGGTTCGTTCAGTCCAATGCAGAGGTTAAACTTGCAATCTAGGGCTAGGGTTAGGGTTGCGCTTAGGGTTAGGGTTCAGAAAACCCCAAAGCCCACAGCTCCAGGAACACCGCAGTTGCAAAGGCCATGGCAACACCAGCGCCACACTGCCATAACATTGCTCCCTCCACACTTTTCTATCCTTGGCACCAGCCTTACCCGCAGGTGTTTTTCCAGCTCTGCCCAAGTTGGGGTTTAGACTTAGGCTTAGGATTAAGAAAACCGCAAAGCCCACAGCTCCAGGGACACTGCAGCTGCAAAGGCCATGCCAACACCCGCGCCACACTGCCACAACATTGCTCCCACCACACTTTTCTATCCTTGGCACCAGCCTCACACTAGGGTGTCCTTCGAGCTCCGCCGACGTTGAGGGTTAGACTTACGCTCAGGCTTAGGATTTAGAAAACCGCAAAGCCCACAGCTCCAGGGACTCTGCAGCTTCAAAGGCCATGCCAACCCCCGCGCCACACTGCCACAGCATTGCTCCCACCACACTTTTCTATCCTTGGCACCAGCCTCACACTAGGGTGTCCTTCGAGCTCCGCCGACGTTGAGGGTTAGACTTACGCTCAGGCTTAGGATTTAGAAAACCGCAAAGCCCACAGCTCCAGGGACTCTGCAGCTTCAAAGGCCATGCCAACATATTAATTTAATGTCACTGGTTGTACTTGAGAGAGGTGTAGACCCTGTGTATCCTATCCCTCTGTATTTTTTTTCGAGGAAACTTGGGAAGATGACTCGTTTTTCTTCGGAATCAGTCTAAGGGGCTGTCACAGTTTCTGACATTTCCATATGCCTGTATGAAGAGGACTATAAATGGCATTTATGTAAGGGGGAGATACGGAAGGTTTTCTCTGTCTGTTTTCCCTGATTTGACAGGACTGGTAGTGAGGGGCATCAGAATAACATGGACAGTAAGTGTAGTAAGTTTCTGCACACAAGTTCGAGTTTGTACAAATCCTGTACACTGTCTAGCTCGAGCTCTATCCCACACTGAGAGTACAGCTTTTACCCTTCCTCCTTTGGATTTAGTGTGTGTCTGGGTTTTTTGTCAGCTTCACGTGTGTTAGTCTCTCTGGGGAATGGGAAGCTTTTCCCCTCAACCCCAGGTTAGTGCAACTTCACACCAACCAAAGTGTGGGCCCTGACGAAATTGGTCAGAGAGAAATTCTCAGCTCTGGCTGTGGAAAACAAATGGCTTCTCATGGGCAGATCTGTGAGAGTCAGAGAAGTTTCCCACAGCCAGAGGATGGGAAACCGAAAAGGTTTTGTAAACTTTCTGAAATGTTTTGGGAACATTTCTTTTACAGAAAGTCTTTTGTTATCCTAATGCATTTCTCAGTAACTAACCAATTGTAGCTGTTCTTTGTCAGAGGCCTGTGCCCCCGCAGGGGTTGGAACTCCTGGCTCCAGACCCTGTCCTCTGCCCTGGAAATTTTCTTTTCCTCTGTTCGTCATGTTGGAAAGAATGAAGCGAGACATCTTCTTTGCTGTTTCAGGAGTTGTTTATTTTTCTTATCAAGACGTCGGAGGCAGAGGCATCGTCCTCCAAGGACACCAGGGCAGAAAGGCAATGGCTGCTAATCAGCAGCTATCTTTTATATCTTACTAACAACCACTCAAGAAACAATACGTATTTTATTTTGTTTCCAACACCAGTAAACCCTCATCTTATTGATATGTCTTTTCAATACTAACTTTTTTCCACCAACCATCACACCACGGGAACTGGTGTCAGAGAGGAGAGGAAGACAATGAGGAGAGAGAAGAAGAAGGAGAAACCGACACCCAAAAGCATCCATCTTGTGTCTATATAATACATAGAACAAATAATATAATACATAGAACAAAATCTAATAGTATGGTACACTAAACAAAAATCTCTTCACCTCTCTGGTGCATTCAGGTTCTCCCAAAAGTGGAGGGAGCTTCCCCAAAAGCCTAGGTTGCTGGCTAGGCCACTTTTGAGGAGCTCTGGGGATATAAAGAACCCACCAGAGGAGCAGGAGAAGCTTTCAGGTATCCCTGGACTCCAACAGTTCTTGACACGCCTTGCTCCTGACCACGCTAGAAAAAGCGTGAAAGTCAGAGCAACAAGATATCTCTTTGCCTTGCTTGCTTTGCATGAAATAAAAAAGATATTTGCCTTCTGATGAATATGGAGTCTTTGCTGCAAATGGCCAGAACCTGGCCTGAATTGCAACACCAAAGCATTTCTTTGTCTCTTGTCTATTGAGAAGAGAGTTCAGAATGCCACAGTTAATCAGACAACAAACAGATTGCTGGCGCAGTTTGATCAGAAGGGACCTGGAACCTTAATAAGCCACCAGAGCACAATGGCATTAAAGAAGGTGCTAAGGAGGGTTAGAACACTGAGGGAGGAATTGGGTAAAAAGCTTGAAGAGAAAGCTATGAAGTCTCAACAGCAGTAGAGGGACGGATGACAGTTCTCTCATCAAGGGAAACAATCAAGTAATAAATTATGTTTTGTGCTGTTTGAGGCAGTGCTGAACTAATGTTTTTGCCTAGCTAAACCATCTCGCTTGCATGATATCTTTCTTTTCTGATTTCTCATTACCAACTCCAACTACCTTTTCTATAAAGTAGTGTCCATTGAAGACTGAAATAGCTCATCTGTGAAAAATAGTCATGGAATTCATTTTGATATTTGAAGTTTGGAGGAATAATTCTGAAGCTCCATCAAACATTTCACACTCAGAAGTATCACAGCCAAGATACCAAGATGTGATAGAAACTGTGGCTTCGTAATTTAAAAACAACAGTTTCGTCTTTATTGTTCCTTACGTCTAGGTGTGAATATATATGAAAGCAGGAGTTCAGAAATACCTGAGAAGTTATTTCCCCTAAACTCCGAAACTGCAAACTCTTATTTAGGACTCTAAGTGGGTATGGTAGTGTGTAAGCCAATCCATAGACCTTCAGATGTGCTGAAGTACAATTCAGTTCACCAGTAGAATGTATTGGATAAACTAGATCTTTATCCACATTCAGTCACTGAGCTGATAAATCCAGGTTTTGGTATTGTGTATGACAGTATCTTATCAACCTTCTGATGCTGCACTATGCACGTTAGCTTTTTATGACAAGGCAAAAAATTATCATTTAAGTTGTAATTAGTCTTTCTGGTGTTTAATGGATCAAACATTTCCACCATTTCTTCCAAGTATGTGCAATACACTAAATCTCAGTCTTGCAGCTAAGAAAAGGTGACAACAGTGATCAAAAGACTGAAAGCATCGACATATGTAAATCTAGTGAGAATATTTTATTACATTGAAAAAATTCTGAAACCCAGTTAAAAATTAAAGCAGAAAAACACTAAAATGGGATGTTAAAATGTTTCCTGTCTGAAAACAGCAAAGTGGCTGTCAACTACAAAAAAAATCAATATGTTTGATCAATAATTTCATTATTGATTCTTTAATTTCATTTGCATTTGTAAAATTTCATTGAAAACTCTTACAAATCAATGCAAAACCAAGACTTCAGTGTTTGGATGAACATGAAAATGCTTACCTAGTATTCTAATCAGTTTGATAGTAACCCTCCAGAACTACAAGCAGACTAGGAATCCTGGTCAGTGTCTAATTACCGTACACTCAAAGTGATTGTGGGGGCTTGGAGAGTGTGGGAAGGAAAACAACTTATTTTGGTGTGAAAGCAATAACCTGAAAATGAGTTATGCCAGGTTTTGTGTTTATTGATGGCTCATCTTAACAGCTCCATAACCACAAAGGAAATAGCTTTCTTTTAAGGCACTATAGAGAGAGTACTATCTGAAGAGGGCTTATTGCTTAGTATCTTTCATAAAAAGATGTGCCTTTTAGTGAAATATGCATAAAAGTCGTTTTAGATATGTGACCTACATAATCACACTCATCCTTAGAGGCCAGGGTAGAAAATTATTCTATTCAGAATAATTAAACTCCCCCTTTGTATTATTTCTCATTAATTCAATATTCTTCTAAAACATAAAGCTCCCACAACAGTTTTAGTAATCAGCTTTTCAGATTTATGTGCTATTTTTATGCTAGTATTGTTCTGCGAGACAAGGCTGCTTGATCAATTGCCAGGTAACTGTTTCAGTCTTTTCCCAACACCCTGCTAATCCAGCACACTAAATTATTTTTAATGGAGTAACTTCATTATTCAAAAAATCCCCTTTGTCATGATTCTGAAAACATTAACAGTATCTTATACAAACAATTATCTAAATATAGTCTTGTTGCTTCCTTCATCCCCATATCTCTCTTGTGCAGAAAAAAAAAAGTTCCCAAGCAAAGAAGGAACATACTGGAAAAATTAAAGAAGCTTATTATCATTGAAATTCTTCCCCAAAGTACAAGACCAGTTTTAATCAGAGGCCCAGATATATGACAGCTCTAAGAAAAATTTTTGAGAGGTGCTTTTAGTATACTTTTATGCAGAAAAAACCCAGTCGTTCTGCTTGTCTGCATGGAAATGTTCTATCTGAAGCCTTCCTAAGTACACACACAATGAGAATGTAAAAATTAAGATGAGCAGAAGTGATTCAGGTAGTGTTTTTTCAGGCTGAAATAAGGAAGAGACTACAGTGACAGTTTGCTTTAAAGCAGTAGGGGGTTTTTGTTACTCAAAATGATGGAATCATTGAAATTAATGTTCATGCATTCTTTGTTGCATAGTTACAGGGTACCACCTGCCTTCTTCTTCACTGAAAGAGTGGCTTTTTGAGTTCAAGTGCTCTTCCTGAAACAATTTTTCCAGCAACAGTCACAACAATGCCTCTCCAAAAAACACCAGAACGCATTGAAAGGTGTCTCTGAAAGGATAAAGAGGGACTGAGGGGGAAAATGGTGTAGCTGCATTTTCTACAACATCTTCTTTGTTCTCGCAACTACTCAGCGATGCTTGACATTCATGACAGAAGAAGGAAACTACAGAGAAGAAATCTCTGCTCTCTGTAGTGAAAACTTTATGTTTTATGAGTTCGTGTAAGAATCCTTGAAATAACATTGTTCTTATTTTTACCAAGGGTGAGAAAAAGGTATTTACATCATCCAAGATGTATATCTGAAGTATGTTCCCTTGATCAAAGCTTAGGCTTCCAGTATATTGCAGGAGAATAAAGAATCTAGCTCTAAAAGATACCTGAGCTGCCATTATAGTTGATTTTTAGCTCTACGTGCCTCTGAGTGTCAATAATTGTTAATTCTGTTAATTTTTTACCTAACAGCAACTCTCATAGCACTGCTTTCTGTTCATGACCCATGCTCAAGGCAGTGAAGACAGCAGGAGTTTCTCCCCAGAATTCAATCAGACCAGTTGTACAGTAGCTGATAGATTAAAAAAAAAAACAAAAAACCACTTGATGGGAAGAGAAACCTGCACAGAACTTCAGTGAATGTGGTATAGCATCACTTTAAGGAATCCAGACATCTGCACGGGTGATTTAGAGCCTCTATGGTGAGTAATCAGAAGCTGACCTGTATTACAGGCAAACTTGTGATAATCGGCATAAGGAATAACAATCTGTGCTGATTTGATTGTTTTTGTATAGTCCTTTATGGGAGCCTTTTTGGATTGGATAAAAATATACGTGAATTTTGGAGGCTAGCCTGCTAAACTGTATACTTTAAGTACGTAACATTAGGCAGTGCAGTTGTCCTCCCATCCCTAAATATCCATAGACCAAATACACCATTAAATGCTGAGATATCATATGAATTAATATCTATTTTTTCTAGTAGTTTTTAGTACACTTTTACTTTTCATTGATGAGCTTTCTTATGAAAATGCATCTGTATGAAAATACAATCCACGTAATTTCTGACTAAATTGTTGATCTCCAGTGAAATATTCAGTTGCTTTGAATCAATCTTGGAAAAGAATTTCAGTTCCCAATATATGGTTGCTACGCTGAATACAGTAAAGTTTTTTAATAATGAAGTAAAATGTGTTATTTTGAGTAGGTTTTTTACCATTTTGTATTCAGTTTTTTAGTTTAAAACTTATTCATGATTTCTATCTTTCAAAGTTGGAGCTTTTATCCCAAAGAGCCATACCGCATGTTCTCTAGCTAAGCTCTCTGCCTAATGTCCACAAGTACATATTAAGGTGTTGAAAGTGTGCTTTTCCTGTTTGCTGATTAGAGTGACCACAGTTATACCTAAAAGGTCACCTGAAGGCCTTCAAGGAGCAAATAGCAGCCTGCACATTGATTTAAGTAAATAGGAGCAACTGCCACAACCCATTTACTCTGCAAATACGATGTTGCAAAATCTGAGTGCAGTAGAGTTCTTTAGCTTGGTGCTATGGGTAATTCAAGTTGAAACCTATCCTTAATGAGAACTATTGATCTGACTGAGATTACTCCTAGCTATTAATACTGTGGTACTGGTACTACTGCTGCTACTCATGTGACTATATAGTATTCCTCCTGATATTGACAGCTGATCATTCAGTCATTTCTAAAATTCTACCTGCTAACAAAACAGCCTGCTTCCATTTACTTCTGTCATTGGTGTTCTTTGGCATTTCTGATTCAAGGTGTGGTAGAGTCTTATTTAAGACTTCTTTAATGCTTTGCTCATTCAATCTTTGCTCCACATGCTAAAAATGAATTCCATATCTATGTATGTATGCCTGTTGAGGTTTTCTTTCCTTCTCAATTCTGCATTTGCACAGGCTTGTACCACTTTCTTCATAAGCAATGTTTGCATAGAGCTGCATGTAGAGGCTGATGATGGTAGAAAATTCCTCCTGTTGAAATTGCTTGAATATCTTTATGTGGTAAATGTGTGGTGGGTGGTTTCTGTTCAGTTTGTTTTGTTTAAGGTGACTTATAATATGCAATACGTGGTCCTTTGCATATTTTTTCTCTGCAGACAGTTCATTGATGCAAAACAAATTCTGTCTTTCTAACTGGCTATCTAATGCCACTCATTCATAACAGTTAAAGACATGAAAAACAGCAAGGGGTTTGATTCATTGCCTGTTATGACCCATTCAGAAAAGTATAATGGATGAGATTTTTATTCCTACAGTTTAATAGATTAGAAAGAGTCCCAGTCCCTCCAGAAATATAGTGTCATGAATAGTAGTGTGCCTGATTTTCTCTTCCAGGGAAGTTTCGTGTTTCTTGTTATTCAGTGGTCTGAGTCATCATTTCTGTTGTCAGTGTATCCTTGAATGCAGGCAATCCTATTTACACTCCAGTGTGTGAAGCCTGTCAATCATCCCTGCATTTCTCAGTTCATGCCCCTGCTATATCTCCCTGCCTTATGCCTTTTGTCTAACTGTTTCCCAGTTTCTCTCTCTGGCAGTTTCCAGTCACAGTGACTGATTGTGGTGTCCATACTTCAGTGTCTTCCTTCTCATTTGGCCTCTAATGCACCAGACTTCTGGACGACAATACACGTGGCAGAACAGCTGTCTCTGAACTGGAAAAATCCTTGGATAAATACTAACAAAACAACTAAAAATGATCTTTTTATTAAAGCCTCTCTTTTCCTGTGGTTTTGATATTTTAGTTCTATGTTTCTCATTATTTCCTTGTGAACTTAATTCTATTTTGATAATTAGTTTGTATATGCAACATCTATATTACATTATACATATATATCTACATTATATCTTAGTTTGTATTTGCATCTATGATTCAAATATTGACTGCTGATCATCACAAGTGGGAAAACTTTCTGGGCAGCAAATTGTTTCCAACTCCTGATTTTCTCCCATGATAATTTACAATTACTAAAATACTATTTGAACTTTGAAAGGAAGAAATCAAATTATTGGTGTAATATGGATGTGATAAAATCATGCATCGCTGTTTTCATGTATTCAGTCATTTCTTTGTGCTTGAGCAGAACCCAGGGCTAGAAGTAAGAGAGTGTCAATTCCAATGCTCACTATTGTATAGTAGGCACAGTTTGAGGACCAGCTTAAAAAACTCAAAGGATAATTAACACCACAGTAGCTGAACTATCTGCCTATAAGGTCTCAAGTACAGCAGTAAAGATCAAAGGTTGTTACTGTAGTGTGCTACCTGAAGAAAATGTGGATACTAAATAGACTTCTAGATATCTCAAAATACAGTAAATTAATTAAAAAGCTGGGAGAGGTATTCATGCTTCACTGTGTGTAGAATGATGAGGGAACATTGCTAATCTGATGTGGAGAGGAAATCCAAATACCTTTCACTCTGAAGTTGGCAAACACCGTGGAGATGGAGGCCATGAAGGATATTAATGAAAGCAGGAACAGGGCACCCTGGTTTTGCCTCCCTGGAGAACTAGTGCCAATATTTTGTGGCTCCTCATTCTAATTTTTGCATTTTCTAGAAAATTGGACTGTTGTGGTACTACCATTCACTCAAACCTTTCAAGTTTTGTGGTTTACAAAAGGAGGGTTGGAATTCATAGAAAGTAGATATTACGAAGAAGATGAAAGGCTAAATATGGATTTGGCCTTGTATTTAAAAATCTAGGAATGATTGCTATTGGCTAGTTCTTATGGTTTTGAACCTTTCTGCTTGATGAAGCAATTTTATTCCTTCCCTTGTGTGCCTTTTTGAAGAACATAGGGTAAGGTTTTACATACATCAAGTCTATACTTTGTTTTACAATATTGATTTATTGTTAATTGGACTACAACCAACTCTGAATACAGATATTTCCGCATACTCTCCTGTTACCATTTATAAAATGAGGAAGAATTAGATTATGGGGAAGTGCACTTTTGGATTGACCTATTCAGGGACAGAAGCCATGGGATACATTTTTGTATTCAAACTTCTCTTTCACAGACACTTCACTTGGTGCACATAAATCTTCCTGCTCCTTGTAGTAGAGGAGCAAGGCTTGCCTAGGCCTACATGGTTTTGCAGGTACTGTGGCACTGGGCATTATGGTTTACACAGCTGATTTTTATTATCCTGCTGTTCAAAAATTATTTTTTTATTATTTCTAAGGATTTTGAAGAAACTTTTTCAAGTAATAGGTCTGATTTTTCTTTCTTTGAGCATTGTTTTTGAAATCTCTCTCACCCTGGAAGTCTACCACACTATTTGGAAGCTAATCACATGGCTCCAAGTGATGTGTCTGCCTGTATTTAAATTCAACAGCTATCAGCTTAAATTATTGTGTCTGATAGTTTATTTATTATAACATGAAGCCATTATTTACCTTTTCTCTCCCTTGTCTCCTGCCTTCTTTCTGCTTTCATTAACAAAGACTGAAGGACTTTGGTACTCAAAGGTAGATTTGCATTTCCTCTATTTCCAGTCTAAATGCATTCCATTTGCTTATGAAATTAATTTTAGACAAAAAAATAAAAAATTCCCTTCCAATTATGTTTTTATGCATTTGTAGTAGTGTAATAGTGATTTTCTTCATCCATCACAAAGCTTTATGAAGCTTTAGTATTGTATTTATCCTCATGTATTTATGGATGAAATGATAATTTCAAGCTGTCTCTTCCATTTGCAAAACACAATTTCCCACTGTAAGCATTTGTTTCTTTTTCTCTGTGCACAGGCTTTAAAAAGCTTATTAAGTACAGTTTATAGATCAAGTTTACTCTCTTGCATTGGAGCTATGGATCTCCTAAATAGTCAGGTTAAATGTAGCAGGACAAAAGTAGTTTAAACACCGAAGGGTCTAAAGGTACACTAAGAGATCAGGGGAGCTGGTAATTGTTGAAGCCAAGTGTTGAGTATTTGGGGGTTTTAGGTTAGCATTCTGTGTCTGCTTTCCCTAGACATTATTATTTAGTTTGTTTCTTGAGTGTTCTCTTTGTTTGCTGAGTCTAGGACCATGTGAATGTTTGATGACAGCATCAGTGAGGAAGGAGGAAAAGTCTCCAGAGCACATTCTGGAGTGAAGGCTGAGGAAACCACTAGGCTCAGAGTGTGACAATGGCTAGATTATGCTCTCTAGTCTCGCCCTTAAATGCCTATGTAATTCTGAGGACGTTGACTGCTGGCCTCCTGAAGTTCTTTACTTTCTTGACAGTCTGGCAGAAAGGCAATTGTCATGCTAATAATTTGTCATGATGGAATTTGGTAACTTCCTAAAAGAGCTAAAGATGCTGAAAAATCGAAAAAATTATGCCTTAGAAGGCAGTAATTTACAAACTGATCCTGAAACTATCTATCTATGTATCTATCTGTCTATCTCTGAAATAATTTACACTACCTGCACCTTCTAGCCTTAGCTATATTGAATATTGAAAGTAGCTACATGGTAAGATTTTTAATTAAAAAGTGCTCATGTAACTTCACATTTTGCATAACAAAAGATCACAGCAGCTGAGAATAGAAAATTGCTATTATCATAAATAAATATGTCATGATAATATTTAACATATCTCTTCAATCTAAATGTAAGTATGTTTTGTTGTGTATTTCATTTCTTTTTCCTTTCTCTGATTTTCACCTAGGTGGCTCTATTTTAAACAGGCACAATGAAGAAATTAGTAATGCCTGAATGTTATCTTGGCTCAGCCTAAAAACAGTGCCAAAAGGTAATCAAATGTTAATGTAGGTCAACATCATCCCACAAGTCAGCACTGACACTTAGCACAAGATACTTTTATGCATTTAAGGACAGCATCAAGTTCTTCCTGTTAATATTGTTCATAATAGTCAATGAGGCACAGGTTTTGCTCCTTTTATTTGAAGCAAGATTTTTTCTTTTGATACTACATGCAGAACAAGAGCCTTCTGAGCTAGAGTATTGTTTCAGTTACATATGTGTTTAACCATTTAAAACCTGAATAAAACCACTTTATAATAAAGCTCCTCCCTAGATATATATTTTTAAATCAACTTCATAATTATTTTCTCAGAGAGAATTTGAGAAATATGAGACAATGAAATGTGTCACAAAATAGCAAAGCAGTCCAGGAGTGCATACATTTATTAGTGTGTTCCTCATAAAATCTGTCATACTGTAAGTGATTATTCCCATACAGTATTGAACTCACAAAAAAAAATTGAATTTAATCACTGCATGAAAGAATTTTCTAATTCTACATTTTAAAGCACACCTTGAACAAATGTTAGTTTATAATTAGTAAAACAAAAAAATCCATATCTGGTAAATGAATCAAAAGGTTTTCATTCTTACCTCTGAACTGTTAATTAAACCCCAAACACTGGAAACACCTGGAACATCACACATAAAGGATTGAGATGAATTACTTCTAAAGAGTCAATTTTCTGTGATTTCTTTGTGAAGAAAAAACCCAGGCCATTTGGTATTTTTAGATTCTTGTGATTGAACATTCTGATTGAACATGAACATGCCATTAAGTAGCATATGTCAAAGTAAACAAATTCCAGAATGCCGAGAGATGTTTAAAAGTGCTTAAAATATCATCATCCTTTTCTATTTCCTAACGAAATACAGAATGTGCAGAGCAGAGGCATATAAAACCACTTGAAAAGACAGCTTGTCATACTTCTGAATTTTATTTGGGAAAATAACACATTTCACTGAAATGCCATGGAAGATTAACAAATTAATTATGTATAAACTGACCTCCTATATCCTTGGGCTCTCACTGTTATCTCATTCTTTCTCAATGCCACTGTGATACAAATTTAATTGGAAACACAGTTCCCTATGCCAGTTCAAGTTTTGTTGTTTTATTGCTGATGCCTTGCATGGGGAAGACTGAAACAGGCAGGAAACATGCATTCTCTTGATAGTTTTTCCTCTTCTTCAAATAAGAAACCTACTTCTAAAGGAATATGGAAGGCAGAAAGTGCTGAAATCCATATTGGCATTGGGATTAAACAGAATTTCTTTGCAGATTCCTCAAAAAATAAAACAACAGCATTCTGTAAATAGCATTGATTAAGTACATTACATGCATGAGACTTTTAGAGAAGAGCAGATGCAGCAAATACATATCATCTGCTCAACTAGTCTACTACACTTCCAGTGGAAAGCTTTTTTGCATGTTTTTCTTTAGTGTTTTAAGGGCCATGTAAAAATGAATCAAGTGATGTAGCAAGAGAAAAGCATCAGTAAGCAAATCTCTGCATTTTCACCCCTGAAATTCTCACTTGCCTTTGCTTTTTCACTAATTTATTTTATTCATTTATTCTCTTTGCTTCTAATGACTTACTATTCATAACATTGTCATTAAAATATCATTTGCACAGAAGCATCAACAAGCACAGGCTGCACAAAAAACAGCATAAACAATAGCAGAAACTTTTTAAAACCATGTGTCCTTGAATTCTTTACTGCTTATGTGTTCTTCCTTCATGCTACTGGAGGTGTCCCGAGGCCATCCTTGTCAGAACCCTGTGGGGAGCCACAAGCAGCCACATTGTGTAGCTCCAGACAGGAACACTAAGGGAGCCTGTTCTTTCACTTCCCTAGCACTGTACCAACCTGAGTGAGTGCTGCAGGAAGGAACACGTCTGTTGTATGATGAAGGAATGTGCCCATGAATTGAGCAGAGGTGATTTGAGGTCACAGTGGGAAAGGGCAATAATTGCTAATTTTTCCAGAGATTTGCAGCGTGTACTGGTGGTGTACCACAGGCCAGGTCTGGGCTCTAAATTCATCCACAAGGAAACCCTTTTATGTTGTCAGTTGCCCATAAATGTTCCTTTCCCCTTGTGTTGAATTCTCTGTCAGCTCAGAAATAAAGTAAGCTGGTATAAGACAGCTTACTTTATCCTGCAGGCTTAACCTGACCTTTAGAGATTAAATTAACACACTTTTATCAGTAATAGTATTTTTTCTCTCTTTAAATTCCCTGGACCTGCCCGGTCTCACAATATTATTGATGCTTTTCTGAAACAATTATGTAAACTGTTATGTAAAATTTCCACTTTATGCTAAGCCATAAGGCAATAGCTGTGGGGAATAACAGCACAGATGCTTTAACATTGTGAATCCAGTGCTTTAGACTCTGCATTTTGGAAGGAGGTGTGAAGGGAGGTAGAGGTGCCCTGAAATGTGTTAGAGAAATGCTGGAGGAAGGAAAGAGGATTGTTTGATGGGAAGGAGGTGTGCTGTACAGCACAGCCCCTCTGGGAATGGACCCTGGGGCTTGTATGGTGGCTGCTGCTGTTGTGTGGAGTGCTAAAGCAGAAGAGACACTGCTGCACTCTGTTATAGAGTCAGTTGATGATTATAGAGCCAACAGAAGATCAGAACTCAGCGAAAAGGTTTCTTAGTGACAGGTTGAGACTGCTGATAAAAAAAGTCAGTATTTTTCTTCAAAATTCTAGAAATGCAGACTGGTAAACTTTGGTGAGGTGAAAATTAGTTTCCAAACCTTCAGCTTTGGTGTTTTCAGTTTATTTTGCAGCAAGGTTTTCCTTACTTGCTTAGCTGCAAGTGAATGCAAGTATGTGCAAGTTAGGGAATAAGAGATTGAAAGATTTCAGCAATGAGAGTATTTAGAATCTGATAAATCAGGCCACTTTGAAGCTTCAAAGAGAACTGTACTAGAGTGACATTTAGTAACAATACATATTGCCAATGCCTCATTTGTAAAATTTATTAATAACTGTCACCATTTCTGAGCAGTCAAATCTTCTTAATAAGCTTATTCTAAATTAATGGTGGTGCCAAGGAGCTGTACAGTTAGTGCTGATGGATGTGGTCCTGGTCACTGAGATTGAGATATCAGCCTACAGAGCTCTTTGCTGAGAGAAAATGGAAGCATTGTGGGTAAAGCCAGTCTTCCTATTTTTCCTCTCCCACTATAGGTGTTTCTATATTCCTTGCCCGTTTTGTTACTGTCTTATCTGTGTTACAGAATGGTTATACATGATGATGATGTATGCTTGTGTTAATTTAGAACATATATGCCTGTATTCAAGAGGAGCAAATATTAATTATAACCTGCTCAATATAGTTCTACTTTATGGGTTAAGCAGGCATCTGCTCTTGCTACAGCAGTGTAGCATCTTTTTCTTCATTTATTTTTGTAGCAAAGGTAGTCTGTGATTTTCCTGCAGTCTAAGCTTTTCTAATGTGAAACTTTTAGGTACTTGTTTTGGAAAAAATGGTACATACTCAGTTGATGTTAGTGTCTGGGAAGAGCAGAGATTGCCAAAGGATCCTCTGTAATACAGAGGGCATCACTTCATGGTAGGTCTGTGTGGATTCCCTGGGTTCAAACAGAAAAAGAGCTTCATTCCTGAAGGGAAAAAATATTTCCCTCCTTTCTAGCTTCAAGAAGAGTCTGTTCAGATGAGCTTACTGGGCAGGGTAAAAGAGAAAACTTAGGCCTTGAGAATCAGGGGGTGCTAACTTCTCATTGGAGTTTGAATTCTGGATTTTCTTGTTCAGTATGTCACAAGAACAAAAGGGCCTTTATTGTCTTTCTCCATATTTCTTAGCATTCATGATCTTGTTAAAGTGTGAAGTGTTTCATTTTTACTCTCTGGGCTTGTGCTACTTAGTGCCTAATACTACTGGTGTTTGGACTGTGAGGGCTCTAACTTGTGGCTTTCTGAGCATCTAAGACACTGTGATTTCACCATGAGCTGTTCTCTTGGCATCTGAATCCTAATGATTTACAGAACAAAGAGCTTATTTACACCCTAGATAAATAATACTAGTAACTGCTGTAGTGTATGGTTCATAGCTAGCAACAGCCCTGTCTGCATCAATGCAAAAAGGGCTTCCCATGAAAAAATGTATGGGTACTGAGATAAAATTTAGAACCAGGGGCTTATTTAATCTCTGTATATTTCTAATAGAGATGTCTCAAAAGATCACCTCTACACTGAATAACTTCATATCCTGAAAAAGTATTTTGTTGTGTCCTTACTGTCTGTTTCATTTTACCTTTCCTGCAGTGCTCTTATTTAATAAATAAAAATTACTAGCCTTGTGCTCATCACTTAATTTACTTAATTTCGTTATATGTTGGCAAGATTGTCACTGTTTTGACTCTTCTTGGTTTTTTTCCAATTTCAACATCTCCTAAAACATCTTGTAAAAGTATTTAATAGAAAAGTTATGGAGAAGGCAAAGTAGGAATTTTTTATTTCAGCTTAGAGTTCTTCATATGTATCCAGCTGAAAGCTTCTTTAAAACATGGAGTGTCTGTCACAATTTAAAATGAGATCATTTTATATTCCTTTTGCTTGACAACTTCTAAATGAGATCTGGAACAAGCACAGCTTTGATATCACCTTCAGACACAAATTTTGTGTCTAAGCACAGCAGATACATTTTTAGCTCTTCACCTCAGCACTTCCTATGACTAATCCCTGTAGCATTATCTTTTCTTCCCAGTTTTTAGTTTTCTTACCTGCCCCCATAATTATTGGCCATTTTGCTGTTTCTCAGCTGGGCTATTTCACGTTGTGCTTTTTAACACTGTGCTTTGAATAGCAGCTTTCTCTAATGTCTTGGTACTTTTTCTAGTCATTGTGGTTTTAATTTTTAAAATTAAGCTTATTTTAGCCAAGAAAAAAAATACTGAAACCAACCAAAACCTTGAAAAGACAATCTAGACAATATTATAAAGATGCAAAAAATTCCCTATTGCTTTACCTAGCCTACAAATTCTTCAGTAATACAAATACCATGAAATTACAAAGGAAAATTTTCTTTCGTGTGCTCTCAGTTGTTTTTTGGTTTTTTTTTAGGGGAACGTTCCCCCACCAGAACACTTGGTAGCCACTTGCCAGTTAAAAGCAGTTAGGTTTCAGTGACCCCTGCTGACAGTCCTATGGAATGAGTGCCTGTAGGTTACAGATTCTTATAACCATAGAATGGTTTGGGTTGGAAGGGGCCTTAAACATCTGCGGGCAGGGACACCTCCCATAGACCAGATTGCCCCAAGCCCCATCCAGCCAGGCTCTGAGCACTGCCAGGGGTGGAGCACCCAAAACAACTGTGGGAAACCTGTTCCAGTGCCTCACCACCGTCACAGGGAAGAATTTCTTTCTAGTGACTGACCTAAACCTAGTCCCTCACAGTTTAAAGCCAGCCCCACCTTGTCCTAAATCTACATGTCCTTGTAGATGTTTAGAACTCCCTGCTTGTCTGAGTAGCATGACCTCAGATAATCCTGCTGGGAGACAGTGAGGGAACACATCCCTGTGAGCTCACTGCTTACCTGACAGTGAGCTTTATTGCAGGCAAATCTGGCTGAATAATACTGTTTCTTTCCCCAGGCTGATATGTCAAGGTATAGAACCAGCTCATTTTGTTGCAAACACAACAGGAACTGTTGTTGTGTTCTGATGGTGAATTTCCCTATTTTAATTTGATGATACATTTCTCCAAGTTTGTGCAGTCTTCAAGAGAAAGAAGTTTAGCAAAAAGTGAGCTATATAAAACCATGAATGATAAATTCTTTATTTTTCTTACTCTTGAGGGCTCACTCCTGTTACTGGAGTGATCTGCTCACTTAAGAACATTTTTCAATCACAGCCTTTTAGAGAAATGATGGTGTTAGTAAGGAAGATCAGTTGTTAAATAGCAGGTAATTTAAGGTGATAACCAACAGAGTTACAAGGGCAAATGTGTTGGCTTATGATACAATATTTCTGACAAGTGTATTTCCCACTGTATTGTCTTGTGTTATACCTAACCATGTTAATATATGGTTGTGTTTTTTATTTTAGAATATTGAGCACTGTATCTGGAGTTGATATATTTTAAAATAATTTTTGTAAGTGAGCTTCTGTAATTGCAAATATTAAAATTACACAGAATTGAGAAGGCCAGTCATAGTAAACAGTGCTGCATTTTGTTGCTTTTTTATGAAGAATCTTATTTAAGTAAAATGCTTATTTAGACTTCCGGTTGCGCTAAAGTTGGAATCCTAGAAAAGCAAAGCTGCTTTTGTTATTCTGATTAGAAATTTGCTGAACAATTGGAAATCTTAGGCAATTGCTTCCTTTGGTAGGATACCCTCACTCTGAACTGAGCAAGATCAGGTCATCCTCTCACCACTAAGAATTTTTCATGTAAGTCCAAGTTGAGAAATGTGGCAGTAAATAAAGAAAATTGTATTCCTGTTAGTTGTGGCAGAAAGCAAGTCTGGGAAGAAATTGGGAGAGGCAGATTGGAATTCTTCTGAAATTGGGAAGATAAGAGAAAATCTTTTGGTCATCCCAGAGAAGAATATGAATAAATCTAAACCAATAGGAGAGAAGAAAAGAATGCTTGAGGTTAGAGGGAACATGTCAGGCAGAGAAGGTCTATAACAACATGCATTGCACCAGTGTAGCTGAACTGACACAGCACACTGCAGGTCAGATATATTTTTGGGAGTACTGTATTTTACTAAAATTCCAATTAAGCTCCAAATATCTACTTCTGTGCATTTCCTTTTTGTTGCAGATAGCTTAGTTATTACAGATGAATATAAGCACTGTCATACTCTGTTCTCATCTTTTTTTCTGTACTTCTATACTATCAATCCAGCTGTCCTTTCTATCCTGTCTTTATTTCTAGCAGGTCAGCAGGTCTTGTCCTGTAATGATTCCCTTTCCTTCATCTCTTAATTTGTTTAAAGAGTTGAGTTCCTTGGAAAGAGATCCTGTCAGAAACTTGAAATCCTTGTCTGTCCACACAGACAGTAAATGAAAAATTGTGTAATAATTTAATTAAAAAATATGCATAATATATGCACACATACAGTGGACCTCTACTGTGCCCCAGCAGGAGTCCTTCATTCACAAGGAAGGTGAAAATAGAAGCATTTAATAGCTTTAAGTTATGGCCGTATGTTCCCAGTAGAAATTAGAAAGGCTATTTCAAATTTAGTGTTTTCAAAATTCAAAAGTCTGTGGCACATGTTTACCATCAGGCAGTGGAAATAGATAGCTCCCTAGAGAACTGGCAGTTACAACATCCAAATCATTTGTTCTTGTTCAAACGGTGTGTTATGGAGAAGGGATTGTGGGAGATGATATGAATCATAGTCCATATCCTCCCCATAAAAAGAATTGCAATTATACTGGGAAAATATTGAGTCAGCTACATATTATGAGAGGTTCTCTGTTTTTGTGCTCTGCAGCGAGAGCCATTGACTGCAGCAAATCACTGACCAGTTAAAAGATCCACAAATCAATGTCAGAGCCTATAATTCATCACAGTGTCCTAAAAGGGAGCTGACAATTTGTTCTGAAAGGAGTTTTCTCCTCCAAGGTGCCATGGTGGTAATACTAATGCAGGGAATTACTGGGTCAGCCTGACAGTCATGCCTGGAAGAGTCAGCCAGGTTTCTAATGGCTAAATGCCTTATTCATAAGAAAGTCTGAATCTTATTTTCATGCATTTAGAAAATGTAGGTCAAAAGCCTAATCCCAACTCCATGGACTTCAGCTGGATTTCTACTGAGAATGAGTTTGCTTCCCAAAAACTTTCTGGCTTTGTAACTATTTTAACTAGACGAATCATGCTTTATACGTGTTTAATAATCATTTTAGGAGGGCATCATTGTGTGTTCCAACTTATTTATTAATGTTTAGAAAAATTGGCCAATATTTCACCTTCCTCAGAAGGCATTTTTACATTTTCCCAATATGCGGTGCTGAACAAGAGGGTTTTTCAACTGGAATGCTGCAGTGAAAATGTTCCTAACATAAATGTGATAAATTTAAAAGAAAAGGATGGATTTATGGCATTAGTCTAATGATGCTGCTTTTAGCTCAGGTAGCTTCTATGATTTTAATAAAGATATCATAAATAAGGAAAAGTGTAGGGTAAACGAGAGCTTGTCATATGATTCTGGGTTATCATTAAAGTAAGTTTTAATGTTGCTTTTATTGTTGTTTTAGACACAAAAGATCAAAAATAATGTGTTTTTCAATAATTTTATTGATTCTTTTCTGCTAAGATATCAGTTTATAATTTACATTGTGCTTAGTTTTTATATTTCAGTTCTCATTAGTATGTGAGGAAGAAGATAAGTATTGTCATTTTCTCACTTAGTATGTGAAAAAACTATGGTTTTCTTTATGTGACTTGTCAGCAGAATGGAGACAAAAACACAATTCGGTTAAGTTCCCTCTAGTACACAATCCAACAAACCACTTTTAAATTAATTTCTTCAAGTTATTAACATGATTCAATTCAATTATGAAATTCTCTTTAATATTCAGGAAGAGACCTGCAGGCTATCCTTCAGAAGCACTTATGCAACAGCTGCTACAACACATAAACACCTTTTATATTGCTTGATGTAAAGGCTCAGCACTCTTCATGGTCTCATCTCATATTCCATGCCGTAGGAAATGGAGTCAGCTGCTTTGTGATTTGCAGATTTAACTACTTCATCGCTATCTTAAGTGTTTCTCTCTTGCTTCATAGAGTCTTCATTTGTATTGACAGTATATTTGTGGTACAAACTCCAGTGAAAAATCCAGCCATATAAATACAACTGTGCTCTGAGTGTTACGGGGTTTGCTTTAAACCAGGCAAAAATTAGACCAGAAAAACTATCTGCTCATAATTTTGATTAATTAATTTTTTAGGTTAAATTCACTGGAGGCAGTTTCTGATCTCAGTTGTGCTTATTTTAGGCTACTCTAGCCTTTACTGTGTAGCCCACATTTCTCATCAGTGTGAGGAAGGAAACTGTTGTTCATAGAGTGGTGTGGTTGTATTTATCTTCATACTTCATCACGTATATTTCTTTCTTCAATGAATACAAAATGTATTTTTCCATTATGTGTTGGATTGAAGTCTGATTTTTGCAATAGTTTTTTTGGTTTGGTGGTAGGAATTCAGCACTACTATTACCAACCAATGAACCAGAAAGCTTTCCTCTAAGCTTAGGAAGCTAATAAATGAAAGCAAGTGTCAGTCTCTTGTGATGATCTTCAATGTCAGTGTATAAGGAAGTCAATGACTGATGTTTTGCTGTTTAATCAATAAATCACATTTGCAGAAGTTAGAGTAGTTTCAAAACAAATGCTTGACTTTTCTGAGTATACAAATATGGGATGGAAATAAAACAGACCAGTGAGGTTGCAATCCCATTGTGTATAGTTCAGGACAACTGAACCTGGACTAACACCTTCTGCTTTGGGCAGCAGTGAAGCAGGAACATGAAGGTTAATTGGAAATAATTAATGGGAAAGCAAAAATATGTCAAGTTGCACTATATATATACTTGAAAACTGTGAAAGAGCTCTGTGTGTAGCTAAGATACTACTTGCTTAAAGGCAATAAAGACATTCCAACTAACATTTTCAGCCAGGGAATAATGTTGAGCATGGTCCAGGCAGCAGGAGGCATTGGCACAAGTCAGCAGCAGCACTGATGTTACAAGCAGCAGTGTATATCCATTAGAGATGTGCAGCTTTGGCATAAAGGGCTGGGAGTTAAATGCAGGTTGCTGTGATTTCCTCCAGAAAGGGACTGTGCAGTGCAGATTGGCCCAAAATAGTTGTCAGGGGAGAACAGGGAGCATTGGTGAATGATACCCAGACTCCTGAGTTTGACTGATGTTTGGAGGAGGACAGAGAAGCTGCTTGGAGCTGAAATTGTGGATTATCCCAGCAAGCCATTGGACTGATCATTACATGCTGTGTCTGAGAAAGACATTGTGTCTCTCATATATATATATATGTATGTGTTCTTCTTGAGGAATCAAGCCAATTAACGTGGTCAGAACTGTCAGGGAATGAGAAAAAGAGCTGCAATAAGTTATGGGGAAAATACTAAATTCTCCCAGATGACAGCATTTACCTGAGGGAAGGAGTTAAAGCCATTGTAAGGCACTTGTGGCATATGACTGAATTATTGGAAAGTGCAGGAGAAGCTGCTTGTATAAATCAAGCTTCAAAGGAATTGAAGAGGCATTCAGCTCTCTACAATCTAGCTGGTCCCAGTTCCAGGTTTGTGGACAGTTTATTTGCTTGAGAGCATGGCTGCAAATTTTTTGTTTATATGTCTTTGCCCAGCTGTGGGCTGTGACTTGTGCAGTAGGGCTGTACACGAGAAAGGGATAAATAATGTCCAAATTAGAAATAGGTCTATTCATCTCTACATTATATACAGTCCATACTGACACGGAAATCAAATATACATCTGTTGTTAAATTCCAAGACTCCCGAATTCCCAAAGCCACTCAGGTTTCAAAATCAGTTGAAAACAGATCAGACAGAATTGGGTGTAGTGTCATTATTTTTGTTTTAAATGTGTAAGGGTGTGGAAATCATGAAAAGATTTTTCAGGGATTTTCTGCCTGAAAGAGATTCTTACAACATGAAGGTCAGTCAGAAGTCTGAAATAAAGTTCCCAAGCAGAGAATATAAACATGATAAAATGGCTTGAAAAAAGTATTTTCCTTGGCAAATAAAAAACTTTATCTTAAATTTATTTTAGTACACTCTTCTGTTCACTAAAAAACATAGGGGCACTCTCCCTGCAGAGATAACTGGAGAGAGAGAAAAGCTTTTTGCTCTTTACTTTTACACCTTGCTTTTGCTTGCTATGCGTTACATAAAATGAAATAAAATAAAAATAATAAATCTAAAACCTTCTAAAAATTTATGAATATAGAGTTGTTTTTATAACTCAAGCCTTAACGTAAAACCTCATCATTACCACATAAGGGTGAACTGTTTCTCTCCTAGATTTAGGAATTATGTGTAATCAATGTGTTAGCTGATGTAACTGGACTTTACCTTGAGGTATGGGGTCAATTATGAATGGCTGCATTCCTTCCTTTCATGTATCTGATCTCAGTGCAGTGTGGTAAGAAGTGGAGTCAGGAGCTGTCAGCTGCATTTTCCCTTTTTCAGTTTACTGCAGTGTGATGCCGAACTAGTCTCAAATTACTTTGATTATGGGAATCTCTTAGCCATCAGTACTAAATTAGCTTTGATCTGAGGGTCTAATGTGGTTAATGATTGCTTGCAGAGGCCAACAAATGACTATGGACCTTTCAGTTCTTTCTAGCAAGTAGACAGTTCTTCTTTTGCTCTCTGTGGTAGCATAGGTTGATTGCTCACAGAGGGTTCAGTCATCACATGGAGTTTTACAATGACTTTTTAGTTACTATCTGTATAGCAGGGTAAGTATGTTATGTTTGTGGAAAGTGTTCCATGAATAGTACCACATCATTGATACCTGCTTTTTTAGCTGGGTCAGTCACTACAGCATATAGAGAAAAATAGCCTCCATAGTTGAATTATTCTTTTTGTTCTTCTCTGAGCCAGCAGCTGTGGTGCATGTTTGAATCGTCATACTTCACTCCCTTGGCTGTGGTATGAGATGGATAGGTGCACTGCAGTTATAAACAGAGGCAGGAAAGGTTCTCTAGCTATGGAGATTATCTATAAAGTATCTACGCCCCTGGTAATTGTCATGGATATTTACAAGGCTCTAGAGCAGTCACTGGCCAGTACTAGCTTTGTACACAGGGGTCTTTCCAGGGATTTGAAAGTGCCAGGCTCTCTGAGTTAAGTTAAAAAAAAAGAGTGCAAACTTTATTTTATTTTCCTGTGAAAACCTGTGGTTTGTTTCGAAACCTGTGGTTTGTTTCGTATATTAAGGCATGTGCTTAAGTGCTTTTCTCTCTGAGAGCCTGTGTGCATGAGAGCAGAATTCTAAATTTCAGGAATTACAAGAACCTTAGGCATCTCCCTTCTGGAGTATGTCATAGAATCATAGGGTAGTTTGGGTTTAAAGGGACCTTAAGGATCACCTAGATCCAACCCCCTGCCATGGGCAGGGACACATCCCACTAGACCAGGTTGCTCAAACCCCATCCGCCCTGGCCTTGAACACTGCCACGGATGGGGCATCCACAGCTTCTCTGGATAACCTATTCCAGTGCCTCATAGTGAGGGATTTCTTCCTAATATCTAATGCAAATCTGCCTTCTTTCAATTTGATGCAATTTCAGGTGATGTGATTTGGTTTCTAAGCAATTTGATTTCTCAGTCACTTGGCTGTTTAGGATGACAAGGGTGTTTTCAAAATAACCCTGGCTTTGTCATCTCTGGTTTTTTTTTAATAATAAAGAATTAGAAAAAGGGAATTTCTAGATATAACTCTTTCTACTGGGCATATTCCTTATGGATATAAAAGTATGCTTTTCTAGCTGACCAAACCTTAATAATAATAATAAAAAATCTTACTGGAAGAAGAGCATATCCAAAATGGTCTACACTCAGGTTCATTTCTTGTAGAGATGCTTGTCAAGATTTTATATTCCAGTCTCAAAGTTTTATAAGGGATAAATGTAGCAAGTTAGTAGAAAAATAATTTACATTCTTATTTTACTAAATCCATCTGGGACAAACAGATTCCTGCTAATATATTTAGAAAGCAAACTGGATAAAAAATACCATCTTCAGAGCACTAGCAGTATGACTGAAAATACTGTGCTAAATAGAAATCATTATTACAGAACAGAATGGTTGCATAAACAGTAAATTGTGCCTTTATGGGAATGAGATATGATGTGTTAATCTCCCCACTTTTTAAAATACAGTTTTAATCTTATGCCAGATAAGATTGTCACCTTGCTTTTCCACCGGCAGAGCTGAAATCCAGGCTGGTGGCTCTGGTGATGTCAAGTTATGCCAGCAGATGTTTTGCTTTGACTGGAAAGTTGGGCACTGTTTATACACTGCAGTTACTTTGAGATGATTTACTGCAAGCTTATTAACGTGCTGATGAAAGCCAACATGCAAATGTTATTAATCTATGGGCGAGCAGTTATTGAATGATAAAGAAATAAAGACAGGAATAAATGCTGATTGCTTTTGTTCAAAGTTGTATTTTGCTTGCTTTTTTTTTTTTTTAATACAGCACTTGTAATCTTTGTTTAGGGGAGATTATAAGTACACCATATATGTGTTAGGTTTTTCAGATAGTTTTTTATTGTCTATAGGTATGTAAATGGTCACATGTTAAAGAAATATTTAGAATATTAAATCCAAGCAGAGCATTTGATACAGCAAAGGTAAACATACATGGCTGGGAGGAGGAAGCAGAACTCTTGATCTAGAAAAAGGGACCAAATTTGGAATATTAAGATAGAAAAGGGGCATAAGGTTGTAATGTAGGTGAGGCATTTTAATTTAAGAAAGCATTTTTCAAGTAAATGAAAGAGCTGTGATATTTTTCTGTGTAAATAGCAACTTTAATACAAATGGTATACTTTTAATTAATTTAAATGCGCTTTTGAATAAAACTGTAGACACAGTTTATTAATAAAAAATTCATATTATGTTAATTTGTATCTGCTAGGTATTCACTATTTCCCATGCATTTATTAAGTATTCATTTAGAACTCGAACAATAATGAATTTCGGTGTTTAAATGATGACATTCTCTTATGGAAATTAAAGGGTACACCTAGCAATTTTGATCTTGCTCCTGCAAGATATATGGAAGCATTTTGTGGTAGTGATATTGTATTGCTAATGATTTCCAGAGTTCCTTTATTCATCTAAACAAGTATATGAAGAGTAGTTTTGATGATGGGGAATGAGTCATTATAATTTAAGAAGTTACTGTTTCTCTGCTCTCTGAATTTCTTTGCTTTGTAGAACTTATGTTAAAGGTTTGTCTCCCCCCCTGCTTCTCAGCTCCTGTGGGATGTCAATGTAATAACTTAATGAAAGTTCTAGCACTTCCTCACACTTGGCTTCAACAACTCTGGTATGAAACATTTTCACTGCAGGGTTTCTCTGAATTATTATCAAAGTAGAAAAAGAGACACTCTATCATTAAGTTCAAAGTCTGAAAAATATTCTGTTCCTTAAGACTACCTTTTAAGAGCAGAATTCGTGCTAGTAAAACAATTATTTTATATCAAATGAACAATGACGAATAATTACATTTGCTGTAAAGCTCCTGGTGTAAGGTGTATCTAGCAGTACAAAAAATAACCCCCAGTAAAATTGAAAGAACCAATTATGACGCTAACAAGATTAGTGGAAACAATGCTTGCAGGTACTTGAACTCTTTCAGGATTTGGCTGCACATAGCCAAAATTAAAGAAATACCTGAACCTAAATAACACCTTAGGCCCAGCAGTGTAATGACCATAAGGGAACTGATCATTTATACTCCAGGGCTGTTAGACCCCAGCGCTACTGCACTGAGGAGTGAGCAGCAATTGCCTGGAGACTGGAAGGCTGCACTGACAAAGATGCATTCACAGATGCATTTCTTTGAGATTGTAGTGTAAATTCTTCCTGAAAAAAAGAATAACTTGCTCTGACTTGAATTCCTAAATCACTTGGAAAATTCTTAAAATCCAAACTTTCTTGTTCTAATATACTGGACAGTTATAGAAAGTTGTGTTTCCTGGGAGTTATTACATCTCCAGATGTTTTATTTCATTGGTGCAAAAAGTGATATTAACTGACCACTCATTCAATACCATAAAACCTTTCAAAGCCATTAGCATTGTTTAAGTTTAGTCAGGAATATAGAGGGTTTGACATTTTTGATGCACTTCCTGTGGATTATACACACAGTAACTTATATGTCCCATGGCTGCTTCAAACTCTCCTGTGCAATTTTTTATTTTTTAAATTATTATTATTTACTCTTTTCTGGCTGTTTACATTATTTTGGATTCTCATTTATTTATTCCTTCTGCAACAACTTAGTGAAGGTATTAAGTGGTTTATTTCAGTAGAAGTAGATAAAAGCACACCACAGCCTCTACTATAAATTGAAAACTTTAGCATGTCTGCAGCATTCTCACAATGACATCCCATAAGGGAGAAATAACCTTTCCCTTTTAAATTAAGGAAAAATAGAATTGATCCAGTAGTCTCAAGAGTCCAGGCTGTATGTGTATGTATAATCCTTTGATTACAGTACATGTAAGAAAGCTAAATGCAACTTCAGGACATAGATTATTTTACCTTTGGGCTGTATTGGCTATTTACTACCTTAGTGGTAATCCTTACTGTACTGAGGTAATGAGAGATGTTTTTCCTCTTGCTGTCTGAGCACTGCTTGAAATTTAGAAGTTGAATATACGAAATAAAAAATTAAAATGATGCATTAATATGCTAACAGTAGAGCAGCATCAGCGCCAGCACAAAGCATAGATCACAGCTGGAAAAAGACTTGAGGCTTTGTGGGTATTTTCTGTGTTTCTTCAGGCTAAAAGAAAAAACTCTTTTAGCCTAAGCCTAGTCCCATGTATGTGGCATATCCCAGAGTTGTTCCCTGAGACCTTTGGAAGATTAATCAGAATAAGATGAAGTCTGGGGATGCTTCTGATGATCTGGACTATGACAGAGGCAATATGAAGACAGCATCTTTACAAATGTGCCATAAATCTTAGTGGGTCACATGCTTCACAAAGGAAAAGAAAGGCTTATAAAAGTAATTTTAACAGAATGGTTAACCTTTATTAAGTGCATATAAGAGTAAATCAATTTAATAAGAGACCGTGGAAAATGCATTCTTATATTTGTGGATACTAGCTTTAAGATTTGTCTGGGAGAGTCAAACTGAGTAATATAAAAATAAATTTATAACTAATAATTTTATAAATAATATAAAAATAGTTCATCCTCTTCATTGTTTTCAGAGTGTTTGGAATTGATCACCATTCTGTTCAAATCAAAACAGTAAATTATTCAATTTACTGTTATTTAAAAAATCTTATGCTTTGTACATCTGTGACTTGAATTTCACTTGAAATTACTCAAGAATATGGCTCAATGTCTTTGTTGAAGATGCCCTTCTTACCTACTTCTGTAAAGGTCTGGAGACATTTTAAGACACCAGTAACCCTAAAGTCCTGCATTAAGATAATTCTGTGCTCTACAGAGAATTCTCTTTAAAAACATGAGAAACTACAGTAGTTGAAAGTAGTGTGTGGAACTTGACTCTTTTAGGAGCTACAAATAAAGTTAAGACCTTGATACTTGTTTTTTTTTCTGCAGGTATAAGACATGCTAATTTCTGTGCCTTGATCTAAAGCATCTGATGTTATCAGTGAATGAATAAGTGGTTGTATGTCAGCTTGTGACAAAAATGTAATGGACAGACGTATTCACATGAGAGCTTAAATATCCTGCTCTCTTACGATTGTTCCTGATGAACATAGTCCATAACAGAAAAAAAACCCACAATTGTTTAGTAGAAATAGATCTGTATATTTCTGGAATTTGACACAAAACACCATCAGCTGAACTTCCCCTTTTAAATCCGACAGAAATAATTTACAGTTTTTATTTAGAAGGAAATGGGCCATGGCTCTGTTTGTATCTGCAGTCTGCATTACTTTTGTTCACTTGTAAATGAATGCTGACAGAACTTAGCCAAAATGGTAAATGCTGGCCAATACTCTTTAGACTAACAGTATAAATTAGAGCTCGAGAGCTCTCAGCATCCACAAGGCATGTAATTAACCACTCAGCAGCCTCCTACCACCACTTACTCAGTTTTTAGATACTACTGGTGACAAAGTTAATTGCCACGGCTCTTACATTGGAACATGTGCCCAGGAGCCCTTCTCCGTGTGGAGTGGCCCAGTGTGCTGCAGTTACTCTCACTGGGGTAAATGCTGGTAGCCCCTGATGAGCAACAGGAGGCACTGCCACACCACGGGGTGAGCAAACACAGACCTGCAGGGTTTGTCAGCTCTCAGCCCAAACTGCTGGGACAGACACCAGGTGGGTGAGGCGTTTTACCATCAAGAAAAGTCACTGCTGGGGGGAAGGAAATGCTTTGATGACAGAGGAGAATGGAATGAAGTGGTTGAGTGGCAGTGAAGTGAATATACTGCAGAGAGAGAAAAAGGCGAGCTCAGAACAGCCACTTACAAAACATGGGGAGAGAGAGCTGAGGCACAATCCTAGAGACTCTCAGAGTGTCTGCTGCTGTTGTTGGGCTGTTTCTGTTCCTGTTATTTTCAAATTATTATTTTATTTTTACTTTTACTTCCCTAATGGCATGTACAGAAAGAGCTTCTGGTGTCCCTGGCGTTAGAGCAAGGATATTCCTTCCTCTTTTGGCTTTTTTGCTACTCAGAGTTTTTCACTCTAAAATTGAATTTAATGATAAGTTACCACATGAAATTTTACTCTGCATCATACCAGTATGAGTTGGACATTACTGACTTCAATTTGCCTTCCTTATTTTTTAGGGGTTTTTTTCTGTATAAATGTACCCAGACCAAGTTTTCTAAACAAAAAGTTTACCCCCATTTCTTCCTAACAGTAGAACTTTGAATTGCTCTTTGGGGATACAATAAATTCCTGTGTTTGTTCTGCCATTTACACTATGGATAAAATTACAGCAGATGGACCTCCAAATGAGATGTCAGAAAGTGTTGTGTTGTGATGCTCAGGATTTTGATGATGGAAAACAGCAGAATGTGAAAAACTATGTACCGTCTTTAATCAATTTATCTCTTATTTTAACTGCTACAGTCTGGAATTCAATAAAACAGCACTGAATAATTTCATGGGCACCAGACACAGTGGTAATTTTTTTTTACTTTCTAAGATATTGTGAACCTTTTGAGTACATCACACAGCAATGGAAAATTTTGCAAGAGGACAATAATCATAATGCTCAGGTAGAAATCAGAATATATGCCATTATCTGAACTGTTCACATTTTGTATAAATTCATGATCAACTTCAGAGAAAAAGTTGCAGTTCACAAGAGGGAACTGTGAAATGGTTCATCAGAGAGATGAGGAAAGTACATGGACTCCTCCCTTTGTGAAAGCTCATTAAAAGATGTGTGTGTGGTTTGACAGGAAAGTGGCAAGGCATGGACAGAACACTCTGAGCATTCAGTCAGTGTAGTCTGGCACAAATACAGAACTACTGCCAGACAGGCATCAGACCAAGCTAGGAGGACAGGCATTTTATTATCTTTATGTCATTACCCACCTTCTTTCCTGCTTCTGAAAGGCAGAGGAGTAGCAGAGGAGATGATATACTGTCCTGTGCAGGAGTTAGAGATGGCAGATGCGCAGCATATTGTGAGCCATTGTCTAGACTGGCTGGTAAGTCAAGGGAAGTCATTTAATTTTTGTCCTACATAAACCACCCATTCTTTGCCCTTTTCATATTAGTCACTGGGTGTTTCAAAAGGTAACAGGAATGTCAGGTGAGTTAACCTTCATTGCTCAGATGATGTTTCAGGAGCAAAGAATTGGCCTCTTTTCTGCTCCATTAGCTCCACTGATGTCACAAGTACAGGGTAATTATTTACTCAGCGCAGTGGGAAAGATCAGCTCCACTCCATTTTGCACTTCCTCTGCTTCAAATCTGTAAGCAACGGGAACATATCATTAGGAAGAATTTAATATTATAAATATACTAGACAGGCATGAGACTGCCCAGAGACTAACAATGTAGTACCTAGTAATTTTCCCTGGATTCAATTTTTTTTCCAGACTGAGACTGGCTCCTTGGTAAGCCCATACTATTGTATGTTGCAGAGCATTTCATAGCAGTGAAATGGTTTGTAAACATTTTCTTAATTCCTACTGTATCAATAAGTTGGTGCTAGAATATGTAGAGCTTTAAGTACTAACTCTTGGATCTAATCTTCAAGTTTAATTATGAAAGGATAGTACAGCTTGTTTGCAACCCCCTTTTCACCCATCAGTTATACAGCAACCCTGTCTGCTCAATCATTAAAGAGACATTTGGGATCTTCATGATAGTCTTCAGTGATGGAATGGAAGATGCTGTAAAATATTTGTACATGTATGTGAAATAGATCTTTCATTCAATACACGATAAACAGCCTGGTGGGAGAGAGAAAGCACAGTTGGGTTTCTTTTTTTCCTTTTCCTTTTTTAAGAAGAAAGCTTTAAAACTTTTCTCTTGTTTGTATTCCATGTGTTTAGCATCATGATAGAACTTTACAGTCTGAGCAGTCTTTTCTGTTAGAAACAATACAAGATGGTGCTCTGCTGTCACTGCTAGGTCACACATGGTCCCATGCCTGTTTTACTGAGCATGCAGTGCTGTCCTTGTAAGATGTAAGAGATGCAGGTGTGGTGTTATGATTCCAAAATGTGGAATCCGTTTTGCTGATTTTACATGAAGAAGCTATTTTTGAAACCCTAAATTTGTCTGCTCAAAAGACTCTGCAGTGAGCATCTTTGGAGTAACAGGTATTCCTCTAGAATTTTCAAGTGTTTCCTTCAATTTTCCTCATATTCAACAGGCTACACATGTCTGAGGCTGTTTACATCCCTGTCTTTTGAACAATGTTTTCTCTAAAGCTGGAATGTGGTAGCACCATAATTTTGCCCAATTTTGCTTTCTGAATATCATATTAATGTTTTTTACTGTTTAGGTAATGAGAAGATGTAGTCCATCCTTCTTAGCTCAATAGAATTTACATACTTTATAGCAAATGCTTCTTCTGAGTAAGAAATTTTGCTTCAAGTGCATAACAAAAATAAACTGGAATATGATGTTTCTGCTCTAAGAAAATGGAAGGGGTACTGGGTGATACTGGGAAGAACAAAATGGAGGGAGCATGGAAGTGTAAGAGGATACTGAAATAAATGTTAAAATTCTGACCCTGTACGTTGTAAGGGAAAACAAATATTTATCGTCAAAAGTTTGGTAGTAGGTTTCTAAAGAGCATTGTGTAGAGATTTTAACAGATGAACATGACAGAATTGTCTTCAAAACCCAGCCTAGTTTCTCCAAACTGTGTTTGAAAGAAGAACAAGCTGTTTGCTTGAGAGAAGAGAGAAAGAGAGAGCGGGAGGGGTGAGTCAGACTTCTCATATTAAAGGAGGATGGGAATTCTGGCAGTGGAAAGGCTATGTGTAGCTGTAGCACTAGGAGGAAAATCAGGAGCATGACTTTAGATAATTGACAGCCCAGGATTGTATTTTCCAAGGAATGTCTGCATTTTAAAATGCCTGGATGGTTAACTCTGGAAACTAATGACTTCAAGTCTAGCTGCTTAGTATGCAAACCAGGCATCTTTTTACCTTTCTCTCATACATTTGGTACCACGGTAGCTGTCCATCTGTTTCTTTCAGGTGGTTTTAAGCTGTAAGGTCCTGATAATTATTCCACTTGCTTTCCTTGGCCAACATTTTAAGGTTTGGGATTTCCTTCCACTATATGCTATCAGCTAGAAAAGGATTAACTATCCAGTAGACTGGGTGGGGCCATACCACTAGCTCCCACCTGCTAAATACAAGCCAAGGTTATTTTTTACCACTCTGAAGCAGCCTGAATATCTTATTTCTTCTATTGTGCTCTTTTCCATTGATTTTCACCTTAGCAGCCTTGCTTGATTTAACTCCTGGCAGTCAGGTAAATTGATATAAAACAGATAACCTGTGTAGCATCTATACAGGTTAGATGCTATATATAGATATAGATATAGATATAGATACAGATATAGATATAGATATAGCTATCTATCTATCTATCTATATCTATATACAGCTATAGATGCTGCCATCTATAAAAGCAATGCATAACTCCTCAATAGTCCACAGAATATTTCTGTGATACTCTTGTATGAAGGAAATTCGAGAGCTATGTAAAAATGTTGTTTTTATATTAATGGTGTTCAGTTATATATGTCATAATTTTACACTGTACTGTTTTTGCATTAAATTAATTTCTATGAAATTGTATTCTAAAACTAAGCACATTCTTGACAGTATTTCAATACTCTAGCCTAATTAATACTTGTAGAAGGTGCTTTTATAAAGAAGAAGTATTTAAATGCAAATGCTGTTCTTTAGACAAATGTCCTTTCTTGTATTTGGACAATGAAACAAAGCAGTGCTTATTACTGATTCACTGCAAGGCTGTCATTTTGCACAGTTCAGTCTGCATGGCATAAATCTAAAGAACAAAAGCAAATAAGTAATTTCATCATTATGGAAGGGACCAAGCTTAGCACTATAACCTACAGAGTCTGTAGTGTATAATGGGGTATAGCTATGTCACATGCAGTATTCAACTCAGTAGAAAACAAGCACTATGATAAGCCATGTGATGTGAATACATTGACCTATTTTCACTTCTGTTGCTGTTCACTGCATATTGATTTTTGCTAACTTATCCTGTTTATGTTACTGCATCTTAGGATATATTCACATATAGTCTTCATTGCTAGGATATGGGAGTGATTAAAAACATACATTTCTGTGAATTTCAGTTGACTGTAATGCAAATTTTGTGGATGTTATACAGTGCTTCTCTTCTGCTTTTAGAAAGTCACTCTGATAATTTAGGTTTCATGCTTAGCCCTCCATTAAATATAAACTGTTAATGGAACCTTTCAGGGTTTATAAAATGTATCTAGAGCTTATTCATGCATTACTTTTTCAGGAGGGGCATTTGCTTGAGTGGATTTAGGGAAATAATTTTCACCACGAGGATAGCTAAGCAGTGAAGCAGTTTGCTCAGAGAAGCTCTACAGTCTCCATACTTGGAGATTTTCAGGACCAGACAGGATAAAGCCCTGATCAACCTGGTTTAGTCTAGTAACTGGTCATATGTGGTTTCTAGCATTAATCTGTGCAAATTAAAATTCCAAAGACATTACTTAGAAAAAGCCTAGTCTATTAAATATCTGGCTGTGCTGTATCAGTATCCATTGACTATAATTTCTTGTGACTGTGATAACATTTTAAAGTGGTTGGATAGCCTATGATTACAGAATGACTTAAGTCATCCGGGTGCACAGAGATGAGCAGCAAGTGAGAAATCAATGTGAAGCAATAGCAAAATGCTATTCATCATGTAATAGTTGTGATCCCACAGTAAAGTAACTCATGCCCAATGGTGGTAATTTAACTACAGACTATGACAATGATTCACATGTCCTGTCTAGACAGGAGAGCCACTGTTCAGCTGAATTACAAGCACATGAATTAAGTACATGGATATCTGTGAGGTATGATTATGGATAATTGGCTAGGAGAAGCACAACTTATGGTTGTATCATGGTACTCATAATCAAGCCATATAATACTACATGCTCTATCTGGTGACCCACAGCCAGTGGGCTTCATCTCTGCTAGTGTGTATTCCAGCTGCTGTGGCATCCTGCAGTCTAGATCTCTCTGTAATAATTTCCATTTACCATAGTCCAGGAGGATCTTCCCCCTTGGCAATCTTCTGTATCTGTCAAGATATATCATTAGTTGATATATCAGTTGATATCATCATTCCAGAAGCGAAACCAGAAAAACAAGCGTAAGATGACTAAAGCCTGCAATTTTATAAAAGAGCAGAGTGTGACAGATTTATTCTTAAATACCCAGAATTTTTGTTTTGGGAGAAGCTGTGTCTCTTGAGTTTTATGAAACACAGGTAACAAAGCCATGAGCCATTGTCATGGCAGTACTTTTGACTTCGTTCTTTTTCTGTCCCAGGGCATTCATGTCAGACTGTGTTGAGAAGAAGAATTCTTTTTTTTCAGGAAACCAGTGCCCATTCTCCTGCCAACCACTGCCTTTGATATGAAAAACACTTTCATTGTGCTTTCCCTTCTTCCAAGTAACAATGCTTTCCTCCTGACACACAGTTTTAAAGCAGATTTTTTGTGCATCCAACAAATTTTTTGTTGAAATTCATTCTTTTTTTCCCTTGGTGTGTATTCCTGTCCAGAAAACTTGTTCCTTCTGAGAATACCCTTAAGTCAAATTTAACTAGAATATGGTAATGTAGATTGTAATAATATATTTCTATTTCATTTGTATCCAGTTTTATCAACACTATTTCTGCCCAGTTAGGAAAGGAAACCTGTGACTAAGGGATTCTACTTATTGTTCGTTCTGCTATTACCCATCCTTTGTGTTTCCATCTTCCTGAGGAAATGTAATATTACATTCTTACCATTCTGCATTTCCTTTGTCCTTTGTTAATCATATGCTCTTCAGTTTCAATAGCACTAGTGCACAAGTATGGTCAGTCAAAGAGGGGAAAACTTCATCCAAATCTGAGTGAATGATGAAAAATAGTAGGTCTGGACATGGTTTCAGTTTTGGAAATCTATTTCCCTAGGGTCAGATTTCAGGAAATTCAACAGTTTCTAGGAACAGATTGCTTATTTTTTTATTCTTTCAATAGTTTGTCTGAGGTCAGAATTTGCACATACCATTTGAGCACGATTACAGATCAGACTAAGTGCCCCTATGTTGAAATAGTAACAACTTGTTATATACAAGGTGTGAAAATCCTTTCTCTTGCATTATTTTACAACCACAGTTTATTTTTCTCCTATACAGTATGCAGGCTTAAATTTTAGGGATATGCAGTCTGTTTCTGTATTTACTGGAGAAAAACCTGGGAAACTGAATCCTTGAAAAGCTTTCTGTAAGCATACATGAGAACTGTAACCCTAGCCTCTCCTTAGACCAGCAGGTCTACTTGCATGAATAAAAACCTTATATTGGTCTCCAAGTTGTGAGAATTTTCACCTTGAAAAACTGCCTTTCATAATGAAAAAACCCAAACTTGCATTCTGTTACTAAGTTACAGTAACAGACCATATGGCAATGCACTGAAAGGTCTATGAGAGATTAATGGTAATATTATAATTTTTCAAGTCAAATTTGATCTGTACTAAGTCACTCAAAATCTAGGTATTGTCCTGGTGTGGTGACTAGGACAGGCAAGATTGCATTAACCTCACCAGTTGTGACAATTCATTTTTGTTTTCCCTTTCCCCTGCTTTTATTCTCACTTTCTTTTAAAACCATCAGTTTTTATTCTTCAGCAAAATCTTTTCACTAGCTAAGCTGGATTGGAGGAAAAGATTGAAAGGATATCATCTTTCCTATGTCACCTCTCATGAAATGGAGGCAAGAGCTTATACACACACACACACATTTACCAAATTCAGCAAGCTGTAACTCTTAAATATTGAATTGATTTCAAAGCCTTTGAGTGACAAAATAGAAGGCTGATGCTTCTGACTGAACCTGCTTGACTCTTATCAGTGAACAGAGTGCAACAGTTTTTCATCAAAACCATTTCTAATAAAATCTCTTCCATATTATTCTCAGGAGCCAGAAGGAATATTCCTCATTCAGAAATCTGGAACGCCAAAGATACCTTTGTTGCCTTTGTTACCTTTATGTAGTCCTTATAAAACAGATAAGTGAACCCATAGATAGATAAGCCCCTTAGGAAATATTTATAAATGTAAAAGCCCAATTGGTATCCACATGTGTTTACTTAATTTTTAGTAAAAGGGAATCTTTAAGGTTTCATTAAGTGCTTGCCAGAGAACCAGAGAGTAATGAACAAATACTGCTTTTGTGTCTTGTAATTGATAGATACCTCTGGCTGTAAGTCTGTAATTTGTAGTATTCTATTCATGCACCTAAACTTATGTTCACTTTATTCAGGTTTTTGTGTTTGAGAAGAAAAAGGTTGAAAGATTTCTTGAAATAGAAAATTTTTAGGAGAATCAGCAAAGTCGAAAAGCATTCCTGAGTTTGAGAGGAATGTCCATAGAATTTATTGTTTGAGCTCACCATCCAAGTCATTTTATTCAGTTCCAGTGCTTGTTTTACAAATGTTCTGAAAACCAGTGTTTGAGACTCTCAGGGGAAAGACAGGCTATTTATTTAATTTGTCAGGTCTGGCATAAATCATAACCCTGTTGCACTTGATATTGTACAAACAGAGTTAATAAATGATCCTTGCCCCAGGTGCTTAGGAATTAAGTCTAAGGCATAAGGTGTATAGGTATGACAAATAGAAGAGTAAAGAAACCCAATAAATAGTGCCAGTTAGGAAGACAGATTACTTCCTGGCATATCAGCATCAAGGATTTTGTAGACTTCCCAGAAAGGCCAAGTTTTCATAAAGGATTTACAGGGCAGGGGGAGGGGAGTATCTTTACAGTATTTATGGGGAAATCCTTGCAATCATGAGAGGGAATATGGAGGAAAAGCTGAAGTAAGCTTGTATGGAAGTTAACAGACAATTTAGCATGTTATACAGTTTTAGGGCATAACATTTCACTTATAACTGAGGTTGAGATGCAGCTTGCTTTAGTAGCATTTTCCTCTAGGTTTAGAACATAGGTAGGAGAAAAGCTAGTACATGGAGGCGTTAACTAACATAGTCTGAAATTGCTAAGGGAGATTCCAAAGACTTACAGTTATTCCTCATTGTTTGACTGACACTCCAAAGGCTCAGTGTTAGAACACTGGATTTCCTTTCAAATATTTCACTTCAAATTGCATGAGCAAGTGATGGTGAGTTTCCTAGTTCTGATATCAAGATGAGTTTAGTTAATTACTTCAATGAGTAAACAGATATATTTCTATATGTATGTATATATATCTCTATATCTTGAGAGGAACATACATAGAGAAAGAGAAGAAGCTGACTATCCCATAACAATGTAATAAATTACTTCCTCATACCAATAATGAAAAGCAAACTGGCAGAGCATCTAAAAATACAGAAGTAAAAATAGTTTTAGTTCATCATTTAGAGGAAATTATCCATTGAGAAGTCTGGTAGACTGCCAGTGCCTCAGCCTTCATACCCAAATGCATAGGAAGAATAGAGAGGCAATACATGAAAGGATTTTCTTTTTGTAAGTTTTTTTAGTGGCCCTACAGCAACTGTAGTAATTTAAGAACAGCACTAATTCCAAGCAGAAATTTGGATGTATTTTGGTAGTTTGTGCAAGCCCTCACATTCGTACTGTAGAATGAACAACAACAACAACAAATTAACCACCTTTATTTACCAAATAATTGAAAGTAACAAAAGCTTTTAGCTCTGAGAAAGTAATTCTGTGAAAGCTGTATAAGGCAACAGGATTAAAGAACTAACTGAAATCATCCTGATTCAGCAAAGCTGAAGTACTTACATGTTCCTTGTTAAGCAATCTTTCTATCACAATGTGAGCACACTGAGCTAAATGTGCATGATCCTTCAGCAACTTGCAGTCACCATAACCTGTAGGGAAGAACTAAGGAAGAAAATACTGAGGAGTGTCTGTGGAAAAGGGAAGAAGTTATACAGCCATCTGTGACAGTTCAACAGGTCAGAAAAAGTAGATTATCTCAAGGAAGAGCAAGGCAAAAAAATTTCTTGATTAAAATTGCAAATATCACATGACACTGCTCTGAAGAGGTAGCACATGTATATCTGAATACTGTTTGTTTCTGTTACTTAACATAGGTCTGGTTCAACTGTAATTTTCAGTGACAGTATCCATGTCATTCTTCATATCCATGGATGAATTGGAAAATACAGTTTGTCCCATCCTGTGGAAGATGAAAATTTTCTTCTGATAGTTGGGTAGGGCTTCCTTGAAAGCCCCAAGTGGGTGGGCTTTTTGTGTGTGTGCTGGTTTTTCTGGTTGTTGCTTGGTTTTTAATTTTTTTTTTTGCTTTATATTGAAACAAACTGCACATGCTGCAGTAATTATTCTTTCAGTACTGTGGCTCTGTGTTAGAACATTCACTGTAATAATCAG
>VZTN01009320.1:63680-74999 GCA_013400515.1 Erpornis zantholeuca
TTTTTGTGTAATTCTAAGTGACAGATGTCTGAGGCTCACAGTCATTTTAGCCTGACATTTGCAATTATTGCAGCAGTATTGATGGAAGAGGATTAAGGAGCTCTCAGATGCCAAACCTCATTATTTCAACTTTATGTAGAGCTGTCAAGTCCTAATAATTCTGCAGGGATTTAGCTTTCACAGCGTAAAAAGGCATGCAAAAGGTTTTCATAACAATCTCAAAACTATTATAGACCATCAAAATGTAAATGATCATCATTTAATGAATATCTA
Organism: Erpornis zantholeuca; assembly: GCA_013400515.1. NCBI lineage: Eukaryota > Metazoa > Chordata > Aves > Passeriformes > Timaliidae > Erpornis > Erpornis zantholeuca. The sequence continues at coordinate 63,954 of VZTN01009320.1, forward strand.
ATGACTATCTTTTATAACTTTCACTTAGTAATTTTAAAATTATGCCCTCTTTTCTAAGTGGCATAGTGGTCAACAGTAATATCCCTTAAATAAGTCTTAAAACTGTCTATTTTTCCTGGCATCTTAGAATTGTGATTCATGAGAGTGCATAGTCTAGTCCAATGAAAATATATCCAATGTATAATAAAATGGATTGGATAGTTTTTCTTTTCATCTGACATCTTCACGTCAACAATCTGCAGTCTGGTCTTTCAAGTCTTTTCAAAGAGAGATCATTCATAAAGAGCTTCTGAGCCTTATTTTTAAGACACTTTCATGAAAAATGAGTCATACTCAGTACATTGCTGAACTCTTTTGTAGTATTGTAGGATACTTTAAAATGAAATGATTCCATGGAGAATTGATTTTAGTCTATACCCTCTTCTTTTGGAGATTCTGAATACCTACCTGTAAAATGCTATTTTTTAAGTCTTAGTGTGTTCAGGAAGCTAACTCAGGTTTAAAATCTCAGATGAAAGAAACATATTCTTTGTATTAGACCAAGCTGTTTCTCTTTAACGTCTTTTTTTTCTGACACCTTCTGCAAAGGCAGATACTGGTCTGTGCCTTAAAGATGACCCTTTGTTTCTGCTGGCAGACCTCTCGACATGAAGACTTTTTCATACTGAAGATTCTATACCTTTCATAGTTTAAAGTTTCACAAGAAGTCTACATGAAACTTACCACTTTGACCAGCACAGTTATTTCATCTTTATGGATTAAAGAAGCTGATGTTTTTAGAGATAATGAACGGGCACTGAAAATGCATCCAGAGACAAAGTAGGCTCTTATGGAATACCAGTGTGTTCCACTCGGTTACATTTATTTGTTAAAACTTAGATTGACTGAATTCCATTTTTCTAATTGGATTCAGAAGGGTTGCTTTAATTCCACATTCGTAACAACGAATTATAGCAGTCTAACAGAGGAGATGAAACATACTTCAGGTGCAGAGCAAGAGGCCACAATATTTCTGTTTGACTGAAATGGACCAATCAACTGCTGTGATAATGTGTTTGTTCAAGAACAGCAACAATCCAATAGGATTTCCAGTCTGCTTAGAGAGCTTCTGAAGAAAAAATGCCCATAAAATGTAAGCAGGCTTTTGCTTACTTTCTCAAAGTTGTTTTTGATTTTCATCCAAAACTGGTAACAATTTCATAGTCTAATAAAGATACTGATATCAAGTTTCCATTTATCCATTGATTTGGTGAAACATTCATACTCCTGACAGCCTCTCATGATGTCTTTGGTGTCTCAGGGTGGAAGATGTTGCTTTTTCATGACCAGGCTCTGCTTGCCTTTTCCTCGTTGCAATTAGGCATGGACTTGGGACCACTGTAAGAGCCCTTTTGAACTCCAGCTTTCTGCACTGATCCTTTCCCAGGATTATCCAAACCTTTCAAGGCAGGTGATGGATTATATCCAGTGTGTTTTAACATTAGTTTACTTTTGAATGAAACTGTTGGTCTCAGTGATAAAGTAGATGCCCACTTTGTGAGAGGAAAACCTCCACAGGAGTCAGCAGAGTCATGGAATATCTGGAGTTGGAAGACATTCCTAAGAATCATCGAATCCAACACCCTACTACCTCAAAATGAGCCATATGACCAAGAGTATCAGTCAGATGCTCTCTGGTCTCTGACAGGCTTGGGGCTGTGACCACTTTCTGAGGGAGCCTGTTCTACTGACTGACCACCCTCTCAGTGTTAATTTTTATTAGAATACATAAAAATTATGTTATTAAAGCAAATTCTTGTTTTTTCAGAATAGCCAAAAACCTGAGATTGTTGGATAATAACACTTCCAACTCCTACCTATCACTTTTGATTTTGAGAAAAATGTAGAGACAGAAATCCAACCTCATTCGAAAGATAGGTCTGCTTTTTCTTCAGAATGCCACAGGATTGTGAGTAAAGCATTTTATCAGTAAACCCAAAAGAATCCTTTGTGAGATAAAAGACTCAAAAAGAGAAATAAGAATAGCAGAAAGAAACATAAAAGTCATTTATAAGTAAGGCAAAACTGAAAAAAGCTATAAAACCCTTTGCCCAAATCCTGAGCCCTGATCATTTTCTAATTTTAATTTACATTGTGTAATTCCAGTGAAAATTGATCTACAACAAAGAAAAGAACACAAGATATATTGAGGTGCAGACAGCAACATGGTAAGAGGACAACTTTGTGCCATTAAAAATGAAGAATAAATCTCTCTTTCTACCCAACAGTGATAGCACTCTAGGAAGTTATGTGACTTTAGGGAAAATGTTATTTGGCCAGAAGAATTAGAACAATGCTAAAGTCACAGAAGTGCAGCAGGCATGCTTGAGGGAAGGAGGTACCTAGCATCACTGACATGGAAGTGCTTTTATAGAAATATGTTTTATAGCTATATGAAGTTTTGACCTGGCAATAGCATTAATGAGATCCCAGACTGCAGTACTTGCTTATTGAATGTTTTTTTGTGTAATTTTTAATAACAATCAGTTTTTCATCCATTAGTCATCAAGACATGATAGCATTTGGTCTATTCCTCCTTGACAGTTTAAAGACCATCAAGAATTTGGGTGTTGGTTTGACTTTTGTGTTTGCTGTGAATGATTTCTGTATATCTTACGCTCATTCCTTTTTCCCACTTCAATTTGTATTTAGCTAGTTTGCCTGGAGCCCAGTAATTTGTTGCTATGACTGCTGGATGCTGTCCCATGCTTTGTGTCTTTAATGAGCTCAATGGTTTGTTTTGAGCTTCCGCATCTGGTAAAGATAATAAGCACAACATCTCTGTTAGTCACAGCCCTGCCTGCAGTGAAGGGCACACTGAGTTTTGGGTTTAAAATAGATTTTTCTTCTATAGTCTGTGTGCTCAAGCCTACAATGATTACTGAACCAAATGTTCTTAGACATTAGCCTGAATAGCATCAATCAATGGCACTGTTTATGAAGGAAAAAGCTATTTTTGAGACATAAAGGGGCTATGCATATAAGCTTGCATTTACTTTCCTGTAGTTCCAAAATCTAAACCTGACATTCTGTTTTCATTGTAATTTAAAAAATAGGTATGCTTTTATCAGAGAGCTGAAAGTCTGTGTGTGCTCCTTATCTACAAAACAAGGGATTGGGAAGACCATTCCCATTTGTCCTGAAACAACAAACCATTAGCTCTTCGTTATATCAATAGCCATATTGGGTTGATTTTGAGGAAAAGCATTCATCTGTGCAACAGGAAACTGACAGAAACAGGAATAAAATCCAGGGAGAATCTTCACCTAGTGAGTGACGTGAAGAGGTGGGGTTTGTTTATCCAGAATGGGGATAGTCTTGCTTTATTTAAATGGGCTTTGGCTCTCTTTTGTAAAAATTCTCCAAGACTAATTTAGCCTCTTGTTCTGCTAAGTCATTCTCTCAAGGAATCCTCCTTGGAACAGGTAGAGCCTTAAACCAGGTAGCTTCCATGAAGATTCATGTCTGAGCCTCTTCCATTAAAAGATGCACATTAAGAATGTATATTTTGGGGCCAGCTGTTGCAGGTATTAGTAGCCACAGTGGGAATTGGCAGAATATTTCTTTGGAAATATTTTGGTCTTAAATGCAATAGAAGATGTAGTATCTGGTGTCTGGCAGTGCTCCATAGATTAGCAAGTCATAAAGTCCCACGGTCATGTGAACAGGGAGGGTGAGTAATTAGAGCACAGTCACACCAATGTTGCTGTGGAGTGGCAGGTTGGGGCTGGCTGCTGATCTGAAAGAACTGCCACAGGGCACACTCTCAGTCAGCTGCAAATGCAGTTATCATTAGCTGAGTACTGCGACTTGTCCAGGCGTGTAAGTCATTACTTAACAAAATATTGTTTCTGATATGCAAGTTATTCAATAGAAACAAGGGAGTAGCTATATTTTAGCCATGGGGTACAATCAGCTTTTTGGAAAATGGCAGAGTTAGGAGGAAACAGTGGTGCTACCTCTGAAACATGTTATCCATTGTATTTGTTTGCTAAGGAGTTTAGTTCTCTGATAAAACACAATCAGGACAGCATAAGAAGTATTTAAAAGTTGGGTAAGAATGAAAAAAAAGAAACATAACATTTCCAGTTACGTTTCTTCCTCACATGATGAGCACCGAGGCCCATGTGGGTTTGAAGAAAGAAGAGAGTTTTAGGATTTCTTCCCTCAGGTGAAAGAAGTCACCAAAGGCTCATGGCTGTGTTGAATAAATTACTGCCCGTGACTCACAAAGACACCAAAGTTAGTAAATTGCACTGGACCTTACATATTTGATTTTTTCTTTCCACTTAAAAATCAAAGCAAAAATGATCATGAATAAAGATCAGCAAGGGAAATAATAGGAGATTAATTTTAGAATCTATAGAACACAGATCTCCAAGTGGATTTACAGTGGATTCTCTTTATAAAAAATAGAAGAAGAAGCGGTGTTTTATTTACCAGCAATTTCTGAAGAGTCTTGCACAATAGACATGAATTCTGAAAAATTATACAAATAAGTATTTCAAGAAATCCAGTAATAACATTTAAAATCAAATCTGTAGCTTTAAAGTACTTAGAAGATGGTGGTCTAATTTTGAGAATGTGTGTTCATGGTTGTTTTGGTTTGCTGCTGCTGAGGTAAGAGAAGTAGTCTGTAAACAGTTGATTGTTACAGAAAGACAAACCAGAGTCCTATTGACAGGTGGAAACACAAGGAATAGTTTCATTGCCTCGTTTTAAGGAATTCAGTCTTGTCTAGTAACTTGAAAAGCCAATTATATGAAAGTGAGTTTTTAACAGGTGGAAAATTATCTTCATCTTTCAGTATCTTTCTGAATTGGGGTCTAACGACAGACAAATGATTTCTCAGCTCGAAGTGCAATTTCAGTTCCAGATACCACTGACTTCTAAATGTAAAACTGCCTCTGTGTGCCATTTTTGCTGACATTACTATGAGCACATCTGAGCTCTGCACAGAGCCTAGGCCATGCATGTTCACTAGGCTCTTATATCTGCATCACATTCAGAGATAGAGACAGATATCTGTGAATCTAGCCATGTTTGCTGCTGAATGCTTTGTGAAAATTAGAGTTTTGAGCTAGCAGAGAAGGCTGTAAATGAAAACCATGGTATTTCATGGTGCAGAGTTATGACATGAAGTGAGTGAGTTCAAGTTCATCCTTTCTTAAGTCAAACAGAATTTTAAAAAATATTTCAAGGGAGATAATGTGAATTCTTCTCTTATGTTTTGGGTGCAAAATTTAAGCTGTTATGAGAATCAAGACTAAAAAAGTAGCTTCTTGCTCCATAATGTTATTTTTTATTACATTTGAATTGACTTCAAATGTGAAAATTATCAAAATAAGCCCTGCTTCTCATTTGACATTTAGTTTAGAATCTTAAAATCTTATGAGAATCCAATCCAAGCTTTCACAAATCAGACTTCTTAGTCCAAGCTGAGTGCATCCACCAAACAGGCAGCTTGAAACTGGCACCACTTGGAAGAAGTAGATCTCCTCAGGATGGAAGACATGTCTATGACAAGCATATGACTGACTGGACATTTTTTTCCCAAAGGGCTGGTTTACCTGCAACTATTTTGCCTACATAGAACTCTTTAGGGTTTTATTTCCTGTTACAGAAAGAGTTCACCATAAAAGGAGTATGATAAATGCACATTTTTGAAGAGGAGGGTTGTGGTAAGTAAAGTCCTCATGGTATTTATTTAAAATAATATAAATTTAAAAAAAAATTACTGCTCCTAATATGTGTGGTAAATGCCTGTGCTCAGTTGCATCACTTTGATCAATCTCATCTCCTTTCCTGTGTTTGCATGTTGCCTGCCTCTGTTCCCTTGGGAATTCTGAGAAAATGAACCTTGACTCTAAGACTGAAAATCAATAATATGGGATCAGAAGATTGCTACCATTGAATTGTTGCTATTGTATGCTAATTTGAATTGTATGCTAAAGCCATACAGAAATACAATGTTGAATTGTATGCTAAAGCCATACAGAAATAGTAAATACCTCAAGTCTTGCTTCTTGCTCCAACTATTAAATGTTAAGTTAAACAGGACCTTTGGATTGTAGATTCTCCTTGGCCTGTTTCATAATTGCTAGCCTTGCTCCTTCAGGTGTTAAGGTGGGAAAATGCAGAGCCGTGGGATTAAATACCATCAATGTACCTTCAACTCCAGAGAGATGGATTTTTCACGCCAGCCATTTTGCTGGGTGATGGGCTGCTGAGTAAGATTCTGCCTTCCAAGGATTTTAAAGATTTAGGGACAGTCTTCACGAACACTCTCCTGTTGCAGTGGGATGCCTGCAACCTTCTCCAGTAGACAGCTTTGCCCGTGGGAAGAATCAGGAGATGATATTTTTATGGATGTTCATGGATGTTCTTTATTCTTCCCAGCTCCCTCATGGCTGGGTGTCTGCCCAGACCGGACCCCCCTGGGCAAACCCCAGAGTTCCCCGGGCAGGGGCTGTGAGCAGCCAATGGGGTACAGAGCTTGGGTACATGTGACCAGTGAGCAGGGGTCGGGGAACACCGTATAACTCATGGGTCCCACCCAGGGCCCATCACCCAGGGGGGTGTGCTCCAACACTCTCTCCAATGTTCTCTTAAATTCTGTACCAAAATTGATACACATAATTCCAATCTGTGTATGTAATTACTACAATACCCATTAGGTGTGCCTCCTAGAAGGAAAGCATCAATGCAGTTCTCAGATATTAGCAACTTGTGCTTATTTTCCCTAACCCAAAATCTTGTAGGGCTTGAAAGAGAAGTTAAGTTTTATAAGTACTGAGGTAAATCTGCAGTTGGAGAGGATCTGTTAAGTCTTTGCACAGACTATATTCACTTAATTCTAAAGAATGGTGACACCATAGAGCATTGAAATTTCTCAGTGTTTCCTTATTTATTTGAGCAGGAAGACATAGGGAGTATATAAACAATATGCTTTTCTTATCCCATAAATTTTCCTTAGAGCAGTTTCAAGGATATTTCCCTTAAAAAAGTAGAGGTAAATCTCAAAGAATATTAGTACTCTGAAAGCCACATCATTACAGATGAATACATTACATTAAACAATATAATTAATATGTCAAGAGATGAAGGTCTTATAATTCTATAGAAATATTACTATTTCAAAGTGAAACTTGGCAGCTTCTCTAGTGTTCCCATAGAAACCAATGTTATGGCATAAGAAGAAAAGAATTGTAGTTTTGCATTGGTATGTATTTCCAAGGTATATATGGTTTTTTTTGGAAGTGGGTGCATACTATAATCAAAGTTCTATTTGAAGTCCTGGTGTCAGCCATAGCTGAATTTACAGCAGGTGTAAAGCCAACATGTCAGGATACCTGGAGAGACAATGCATGGATTTAATATCGTTTGCCAGTGGGAATTCCTGGAGCTCAGAGTCATAATGTCTTCTACATTAATGTGCAGTGAAGTGAGTGTAGCATTAATCTTCATAGAAAGTTCAGTTCTCTTGAGAATGTGGAAGGATAATACAAACCACGGTGATAGGAGGAAGAAGCCAGGTAACATGGGGTTACTTTTATGTAATTTCAATCTGATTAAAAAAGTTAATATTTTCTCTCTGCAATTTGTCAGAAGCGTGGCAGGATGGCAGATAATAAGTGTCTCAATACTGTGAGCATGTGTACATGACTCATATGTCTTCCTTGAGTTTGAAATTTTAAGATCCAATTAATAAAAAGAATTATTTCTGAAATTACTATAGCATCATCATTTATGTTGTTGTACCTGAGTATCTGGGTATTATAAATGCCCTTTTTTCCGGAGCCTGCATTTCTGCTATGAGAAATGTGCTTTAGGCTGAGTCTAAATCCATGATTTACCAACTGAGAATAAATTATTTTACAATATTTAGTATTGTAGCAAGAATTTGTTTGATGGTGTATGGGGAAAGGGATGGACAGCTGGGTGACTTCAAATGGGCTGGCTTGGTAGTACAGAACTGTACAAATGAAAATGTACCACTGTGCTTTGTTTCTTCCTTTCTAAACAGAAAAATCTTTGTATTTGCAAAAGTAGTTAACTGTTGCTCCTTTAATGAAAAGAAATTTGGCTTTGTAACTTTCTCGTTTCTTGCTATCAGTGTGATTAGAATCTCATCAACTTGATTTGAAGCATGACTTCAGGATCAGAGGGCTGTGGGGTAATAAGAAGGAGCAGACACCGTGACGGTCATTGAATGTGATGTTGTAGTGGAGGGGATGTGTGGGGGAAAGAGTGTGCTGAAGACAAGAGGGGATTTGATACAGAGGTCAGAGTTAGGGGGTGGATAGACTGGTGATCTGCTGGGAGAGCTGTGCTCTGCATTCAGTATGAAAGGTGCAGGAGCAGCAAGAGCTTTTCTCAGATATGTCACAAAAGGATTTCTGTCCCTATGGCTAACCCATGTGACAGCCTCAGCTCACACTTTCTGTTAAGGTCAGCTCCCCAAATACTTTTTGTCCCCAAATACTGGGACAAAGCAATACTCCAGGGATGTAGAAGGAGTGAGATGACAGGAGGATGCTAAAGTTCACGTGTATTCACTGAGTTGTACTTAAAGCAGCACAACCTTACCATGCCAGTGTCTGCCCTGCAGCTCAGCTGCTCTCTCTGTGCACATCAGACATTTAAATTTACTTGCACTGCTGAAGCCTGGACACAGTTTTCCACACCCGAGTTTTCCTACATGTCCTTTGTCATTTTAGAACTAATTTCAAGATTGATTCCATTCATTTTTGTAGCTGAGGAGACATGACCAGAATTGTGATTCTTTGTGCAACAGAAATCTCCGTGGCATCAAGGGAATAGGCCTACACAACACCTCAGTTTACAAACGAGAAAACACTGAATTTCTGATACAGTGTCATACTGAAGTTTAATTTATGCAATACTTTGATATTTCTGGACATATGTATCACAATGCAAGAAATACAGTGCAGCTTCCTTGCTGGGATCTCTTATTGCACCCAAGAGCAACCCAGACTCTTGCCAAAGGTCCTTGAAGTCAGTAAAGCCAGTCAGCTAAATGCAGTTTTGGTGGGGGAGTATTTTAATTATCCCAGATGACAATGAACAATTAAAAAATCACTTTTTCACTCATATCCCACTGAGTTTTCAGTAGGAACAGATAAAATTTTGAGTTGTAACATTTTTATCCTGAGAAATACATGCATTGGTATGATTTTTTAAAATCGTATGAGAAGCTTTAGCTAAAATAAAGGTTGAGTGACAATGGAAAATAATAATAAGAGTCACATTTTGAACAAAGGTACTTAATTTGAATAAAATATTTTTTTTAGCCTGAAATATTTTATTTTCTAAATTTTCCTTTTCTTTCATTATTTGATAGAAAATTTACGTGCTTTTTCCCCACCCATCAGTGTCATCATTCCCCAGAGAAAGAAATTGCTCACGGAAGTCTAAATTTTATGTATATTTTGAAAGGTATTGGTAGGCATTTACCTGGTCACATAGATGCACAAATATTCTTGGACCTATTACTACCTTGTTGATTTTTCCATGGCATTATTCTCCAGTAATTACTGGATAGTTCTCTTTACTAATTTTATTCTTGTATAAGTGTTTTGGGAAGTATTGCTGCTTTGTTTCAGTGATAAGTAGATCCCTAGATACAAGTTGTAATACTGTGTCTAGATAGACACATATCTATTTTAGTATTTCTAGATTCCTTTAAGTGTCCACATCTTGGTTTTTTCCCAGGCATGTAAGATTTTATGTGTAATTTCTTCTACTATTTGCCTGATCAGTGGCATCTGCTCCAAAAAATTATTAGGCTTCCTTTTCCCAAGCATGGGACACAAATGGCTTTTATACATGATAAGATACATATAACAGTGTGGCAATTAAAGCCCTTGAACTCTTTTGTGCTTGAAGCTTGTAGGCCAAAGACACTCATAAATCAAGGAAATTTAAAATTCATTGTCATGGTGGAGACAAAATTACAACCAACTCTACAACCAATAGGTTGTAGGAACTTTTGTCTGCCAGATGCCTTCAGAAAGTGAGGGAGGCTTTGCATAGCATTACAGAGAGAGTTTTTTCACATATATAGTTAATGGAAATAAATATCAGAAATCTTAGGCTACTGCAATTTTCAAATATCTGCTCTGAAGTGAAATGGTCAGCACAAATTCACTGAGCTCTACATACTGCCTGCGCCTCTTTCTGACAGCTGAACCTTAGACAAGTGGGACAGATCCACTGCCAAGTTTCTCTCAGGGCTTTCCTGCTGTTCTCTGCTGATGTAGCGAGGGAGCAAGAGGACAGCTTTGATGTGCTCGTGAGAAGGATAGCCAGGTTCCTCCTTTATGTGGGGATGCCGGTTCTGATATTCACAGATAGAACACCATCTTTATAATGACTCAGGACAGTGCCAAGCAGGACTTCTACTGGCAGTGCCAGCAATGGAAAGAATATTCAGAGAGAAACATCAGTCCCTGGGTCAGTTGTGGATACTGATTTTCTGTTCACGAAGGATTTTTCAGACATTTCTGGGTCTGTGAGAGACTCCTGCAGCACCAAGGTCAAAGACAGAGCCTGTGAGAAAGATAATTTTCCCAGGCAGAAGGCGAGATAAACAAACATGAAGAATAACTTGCACCTGCTGTTTGTTAGTGATGTTTTGAAGAGATGTTTTGAAAGGGGTGTTGTTCCTTTAGCCAATGGTAACTGTTCTTTATGCTGCTTCTCACAATGCTGTATATACAGCACTGTGTTCTTTAAGAAAGAGATCTCTTTGCCTTTGCTTGAATAAAGACATTTTGCCTTCTTTGTGGAGTTTCCTTTGTTGTTGTGTCCCAAACCTGAGGCTGAATTGCAACAATCAGTCATCTACCTTTCAGAATATATAGTCACCACCTCTCCTAAGCACTAAAAAATATCAGTATCTTAAGAACTGCAAGTCACTAGAATGAGCCCTTAAGGAAAAAAACCCACTAAAACCATGCTGCTTTAGTGATATTTATATTGTAT
>VZTN01009320.1:75102-127723 GCA_013400515.1 Erpornis zantholeuca
AAATTGCTTTTTAAACTATTATTTCAAAGAACTTCTCATTAAAATAAATTCTGGCAATACAAGTGTTCTACAAGGGGTCCATAGTAAATTAAAAAGGGTTTCTCCTGTATTACATATGATGGGCTTCTCATTGTTTAGTTATTTATAGCTGATACCATAGTGATAAATGGACTTTAATCTTGCAGTGATTAATATGTGATAAGGTATAGAAATCAAGGTAATAGAAAAGTATAATGAGATATGAATTCTGCCTTTCTGAAATAACCTAAGTGCAGAATTCAGACCTGCATTTTCTCTTGGGCCAGGTAAGTAAATGACACCTTCAAGAGGAAGAATGTTCTCTTACAGTTTGAGTGCTCTTTGTGGCTCTGTCTGTTCTGCACAGCAGTGGTAATATGACTTTCCAGAGTACAGTGTAGGGTTTTTTTCTTAAAGATGAAGTGCTAAGCCTTCCCCTCTTTTTACTGCTTTTCTTCACAGTTACTTTTTTCTTTACTGAAACCTTTTATTTAATTTTTAGATTGACTATTCCCCTCAATTTTTTTGAATANTCTGCTCCAAAAAATTATTAGGCTTCCTTTTCCCAAGCATGGGACACAAATGGCTTTTATACATGATAAGATACATATAACAGTGTGGCAATTAAAGCCCTTGTACTCTTTTGTGCTTGAAGCTTGTAGGCCAAAGACACTCATAAATCAAGGAAATTTAAAATTCATTGTCATGGTGGAGACAAAATTACAACCAACTCTACAACCAATAGGTTGTAGGAACTTTTGTCTGCCAGATGCCTTCAGAAAGTGAGGGAGGCTTTGCATAGCATTACAGAGAGAGTTTTTTCACATATATAGTTAATGGAAATAAATATCAGAAATCTTAGGCTACTGCAATTTTCAAATATCTGCTCTGAAGTGAAATGGTCAGCACAAATTCACTGAGCTCTACATACTGCCTGCGCCTCTTTCTGCCAGCTGAACCTTAGACAAGTGGGACAGATCCACTGCCAAGTTTCTCTCAGGGCTTTCCTGCTGTTCTCTGCTGATGTAGCGAGGGAGCAAGAGGACAGCTTTGATGTGCTCGTGAGAAGGATAGCCAGGTTCCTCCTTTATGTGGGGATGCCGGTTCTGATATTCACAGATAGAACACCATCTTTATAATGACTCAGGACAGTGCCAAGCAGGACTTCTACTGGCAGTGCCAGCAATGGAAAGAATATTCAGAGAGAAACATCAGTCCCTGGGTCAGTTGTGGATACTGATTTTCTGTTCACGAAGGATTTTTCAGACATTTCTGGGTCTGTGAGAGACTCCTGCAGCACCAAGGTCAAAGACAGAGCCTGTGAGAAAGATAATTTTCCCAGGCAGAAGGCGAGATAAACAAACATGAAGAATAACTTGCACCTGCTGTTTGTTAGTGATGTTTTGAAGAGATGTTTTGAAAGGGGTGTTGTTCCTTTAGCCAATGGTAACTGTTCTTTATGCTGCTTCTCACAATGCTGTATATACAGCACTGTGTTCTTTAAGAAAGAGATCTCTTTGCCTTTGCTTGAATAAAGACATTTTGCCTTCTTTGTGGAGTTTCCTTTGTTGTTGTGTCCCAAACCTGAGGCTGAATTGCAACAATCAGTCATCTACCTTTCAGAATATATAGTCACCACCTCTCCTAAGCACTAAAAAATATCAGTATCTTAAGAACTGCAAGTCACTAGAATGAGCCCTTAAGGAAAAAAACCCACTAAAACCATGCTGCTTTAGTGATATTTATATTGTATTCCATATATATGTACACATGTATAAGCTTCTCTTAACTAAGTGTCACAATAATTTCAGAAGTGTATTCAAAACTGAAATTATTCTTCTTGGGTCTCTTTTCTGCTCTTTGGAAAATACTGTGTTACACAAAAGGACTGTAAAGATTGATTTTTAAAATCCTGGAGTGTAGAGTGTGGAAATTTAATAATTACACCTAATTAGTTCACCAGATAACAAAGGTTCATGCCTTTATGCTCTGAGGTTGTGGGCGTTTAAAGTGACAGGAAACAGGTAGACTGACCTGCAAATTAGTTAGGAATGAATTCAAATAGAGCTGTATTTAGGACATCAGAATTATGTAAGGAAGAGTTTTTCATTAAAGTCTGAACCTTTTATAGCTTCTGTCTTCAGCTTCCTAGAACTTCTTCTTAATGTAAAATATTAATTAATAAAAATTGCTTTTTAAACTATTATTTCAAAGAACTTCTCATTAAAATAAATTCTGGCAATACAAGTGTTCTACAAGGGGTCCATAGTAAATTAAAAAGGGTTTCTCCTGTATTACATATGATGGGCTTCTCATTGTTTAGTTATTTATAGCTGATACCATAGTGATAAATGGACTTTAATCTTGCAGTGATTAATATGTGATAAGGTATAGAAATCAAGGTAATAGAAAAGTATAATGAGATATGAATTCTGCCTTTCTGAAATAACCTAAGTGCAGAATTCAGACCTGCATTTTCTCTTGGGCCAGGTAAGTAAATGACACCTTCAAGAGGAAGAATGTTCTCTTACAGTTTGAGTGCTCTTTGTGGCTCTGTCTGTTCTGCACAGCAGTGGTAATATGACTTTCCAGAGTACAGTGTAGGGTTTTTTTCTTAAAGATGAAGTGCTAAGCCTTCCCCTCTTTTTACTGCTTTTCTTCACAGTTACTTTTTTCTTTACTGAAACCTTTTATTTAATTTTTAGATTGACTATTCCCCTCAATTTTTTTGAATATTACATTATTCTGTATAGTACTAAAATTCAATCTTACATGTAATGAATCAAATACAAATGATTGCTAGAAGTAAATGATCATACAGAGATATTAATTGTTTGAGCTAATAACATTTTTTTTCCACAAAGCCATGATTTAATGCTACAGTAACAGAAAAACCATTCAAAGCCCTTGAAAAAAACTCAAGGAAATTTTATATGTCAACTTGAGAATACTCTTGCTAAGAGGTTGTAATGCACAGACATTAGAAATAGGGTTTTTGGTTTTGTTTTTGGCTTTTTTTCAAAGGGTGTGAAAGAGAAAACATTACCTGACTAAATGCAGGCTGGAGCTGGGAACTGTAGTTATGGGGAGAAAAAAATCCTACATTAAAATGCAGATGAAAAGGAAAGTAAGGTAATTTATGATAATAAATTGATATAAATGATAATTTAACTAAATATAATCTGTAGAATATGCTGTTGAATTACTAAAATGTAACATACCTATGAGTAGAATTTATTTTTGTCCAGTTCTAGAGTTTCACTGAATTTTCTTCCAAAGATCTGAGACATTTCCTGAAATAGGAAAACAATTGGGGAAATACAAAATAAGTGTATTCAAATGCTTCTGGAAATTTAAAAAGCATTCATAGTTTATGTGCTCATATAAGACAACAGCTACAGGAGAAAACAAAGATGTTTTATTATTTTATTTTTACTGAGCATGCAGTATTTTTGGCTGTCTCTGAAGCAGAATTTAGTACTGGGTATCTGGTAAACCTTCAGTTGTCATTCAGAATCCCTTTGATGTGTGGAGACCGAATAGAGAGAGCCTGAGATGATGCTGGAGGAAAGAGGAAAAACATAAGATGGAATCACGCTTTCAGAAAGTTAATTGTTAGTAAAAGTGGTAAAATTCTGGTGTGAGTCACTCTGAAGTCAGAGTGATTGATTATAGTATTAAAGCATTGATTGAAAAATGCATTTAACACATACTTTAGTACTTTGTGAAATTGTGGCCTAACTGTGCAGCTTTACTGGGAGAATATAATCAGAGAAGATTGAAAGAGTTCGGGGAACAGAACGCGGCACTAAAGTTTTCCAAAGTTAGAAAATGGCCTTCATTGCTTTATCATGAATCATTAGTTTCCATCAAGTCAGACTTGCTTGCTAGGTAATAGAAAGGCTGAAAATAATTTTGGGTTTAGGAGAGATTTTTTTTTTAATGTATTTCATAATCTTTTGTATTTCAACCTCTTGTTTTTCTGTAGCAAAAATTAAGGGAAATCCATATTGCAGACTTGTGTATCACAACTGCTTTTTGTCTTCTATTGAATTTTGTTTCAGGCACAACAAAGCTGCTGGATGAAATGAATAACCATAAGATAGAAGAGGGGGTTAGCAAATGGGGAGGTTATTTTTCAAAAGAAAAGTAGAAATGGAGAGAAACTGTGTTGATTACTCTTACCCTTTATTGCAACTAGGTCTGGCAGCACATTCATACTCTGTTTAATTAACATCATTCATACATTAACAATTCCCTTCTTTATTATTGGTTAGAAATTTTTCTCCTTTGCTGGGGGCATGTTAATACAAATAAAAGCATTGCAGCAGGTGAAGATTCTTGGCTTTTTTACTGTAAAAATAGGAAGAGTATATCATGTTAAATATTTTTTTAAAGGCAATGTTAACTCCTTGTTGCAAAGTTTTACTGAGCCTCCTAGAAAATACACGTTCATGTAGAGGACCTCAGTGTTTCTATGTATAAGGGAATTAGGCACTGCTTGTATTAAATTATTTATTTAGAAAATTAGATTGATTAGCCATTAATAAGGGAATGATCTTCTGGTTTTTATTTTACTCTCCCTTTGCAGTACGTATGAGATTATTCTGGAAAAAAAGTTACTTTCATTACTTGTGCAATGTAGTGGCTCAATATTCCCTTACAGCTCTCATGGGATATGACGTGGTTAAGATCAGGAGTGGGTTTATCAGTAAGGACAAGGGCTGTGTGATGAGAAAGTGGCTGTGTGCCTGTGCAGCCCTGAAGCAAGATGGGTCCTCTTCTCAAGTGCATGCTGGTTTCTTAACTACTTAAATTTGCTTCAGTGACATCTAGACCAGTTCATGATTTATGGAGACATTCAGATCCATTTCTGATTCCATCACTGGGATTGCTGTGCAGACCTATTGACTTAAATATTCAAAGTCTGAGTGCTGCTGAATCCTGATGAGATGAATCTTCATTTTGTAATTATTTCTTTGTGCCAATGTGTAGTGATAACAAATCTTGATCTGTTTAATGGTAGCAAATTTTTGTTTATGGAAAGTTATTCACTACTTTTTTATTGTTTTTCTATTCAGTGTAATTGAGATGAAAGGCTCTCTATATGTAATTACATTCCCCTGAGATTATTCAGGCTAATAATGGTTTATAGGTAATTTAAGCATTAGATTTGTAGCTTAAACAACAAATTATTTAATGTGATCTATGGAGTGTGGCAGTTTTAGGCAAATACAGTATTTCAAATTCTTTGTGAATTATTTTGTTTTACATCTTCCTTTGTCACTTTAATGCCAATCCTGTTTATGGATGTTATTCTACAATAGATACTATTATATTTAAGTATTTTATGGGTGCTATTATTATTCTGCCATGGAATGATTAGTATTCTATATGTCTTTGAAAAAGTATTTTCTGCCACATCCTCCAATCCTTGGTGTTTCTTTGTAAAAATTATAAACTAGAAAATAGCTATATATTTATTGTTTGTAAGAGAATGTGGACTGTGATTGTACTTTACCAGTTTATTTTTTCTTGTTAATCATACTGAGCTTAAACTTATTGACCTAAGTAGGTGAAATAAATAAGCTCGTTTAAGAATTAGCTTATTCTTGAAATACAGTTGCAATATATAAACTATATCAACTTTTAGCAGCTGCACACCTCTCTCAGCTTCAGTCATCCCCCAGTAGTCAAAGCAATTTTCTCTTCAGTTGTCCATTTTTGGACAGTGGTTGTTTTCTGAGGTGAAATAGATTCTGCTTGGTATCACAAGTATCATTTTATGTGTCTGTGATGTTATCAAAAAGGATAATCTTTAATCTATAATGCTGACATGATAAAATTGCAACAAAGCCTCATTTAGTAGCATAGTTACCTAACGTTTGTTGTAAAAAGTGCATCAATACACTATGACAGGGTCTGATTAAAAACATTGATCAATCCCATTTCTCACTTCCTGCTGTGGACAGTCGTGGGAATTTACTGAAACACCTTACATTTCTTATTTCTGATTTTTCTAGAGGGAAACAGTGCCATGAAAAAATTGGTCAGTGTAACTGTATTTACAAAAATTACTGTGAAATTTATTAGAATTGGTGGATAAAGACAAAACAAGATTCTTTTCTATATATTTTTGCTCTTTTTTATATCACTTCCAATACACAAGTGCTTAGAAAAACAGCCTATTGGATTAACACAATCTTTTGTCATAATCCAGGGCCATTGTCTTCCATATTAGGAAAAATAACATGTACCTGAAAAAAAATTGCTTAAAATTTACCTAAGATACCATATTTGTAAGAGAAAAGGTCCTCTTTTTTATTGATTCCACTTTTCCCTTTTTCTATCTGCTCCCTATTGCCTGCAAAAGGGATTAATTCTATTGACCCCATCTGCACATGGATCAGACTGGGCTCTACTTTACGCTGAAGATTATTGTGCAGAGTGATGTTCAGATAACTCTAAGTAATTACATGAAATATTTTAACAATACACGGCGTAGTAATTCATTTTTACAAAGCAATGCATTATTGTTGGATAGTTGCTGACACTGCAGTATTTGGAGAGGAAATTGATTTGTTTATTGACGTCCCTTTCTTCTGTACATTGCTCTTACTTTGTGTGCCTTCCTCCTTTGCTAGTCCGTGTGTAAACAGCCCCAGTTTGAGCTGATGCATTCATTCTGAGGCAAAAAAAGAAGCAGAGGGAAATTCAGTGACAGGCAGGGGATTGAACTGCAGACTTCTGAGCCCTATCCATGACCTGTCATGCTTTCTTTTTTATTTCCTAAAATGTTTCAGATAGGATAAGGAACCATACAATTTCAAGTGCTTGGATCTCATGATGCATTTAATATATTTTCTGTGACAGCTTTTTTCTTAAGATTGAAATCTGTATATCTTTATCTCCTATCCCAGGTTAGGTGCACAGAGTGATTTTTGCCTCGAGACGGAAGGTTGGTCACAAGTCTTTGTGCTCCCTGGGTGTGAGGACAGGCAAGAGACACTATGGCTTGATGAGGAAGACTGCTTTTATGTGAAGGAAAAGAACATAATGCCAGCAGAGCTGTCTGGGGACACCGTATGGGCCCTGTGATGCGATGAACTCTTACACTGATCTAAGTGACTAAAGCAGCTCTGCTGCCTTGGGTTTTAAGGGAGAATTCAGATATCCTGCCTCTGCCTGTGTTATCTCTGTAGAGCAGTTTTTTGGTCCATGACAATAGTGCATCTCCCCCTTAGATAGCTATCAAGATGCTTTCATGTACTCTGAGGTTTAAACTGGTGCAGGGTATTGTAGCTTGAGAGATTATGCATTATTATTTCTATTAGGTTCAGCGATGAACTTGATAAGAGGTTAGCTCAAGAGAGGTCTCCATGGCTCCTTCTTCTTTCTTTTAAGCTGAAGAAGCCATGCCACTGAGAAAAAAAGAACCTTTTGTAAAAAGATACAAAAGCTGGTGATGTCTGTGTTACCAGTTGGGCTTGGCCAGGTTAAATTTAGAATTATTGATGAACTGGTTCTTCATAAAGGTCAACTAACAAACAAGTGACTACTGAGTTCAAGGAGTGAAAGTGTGAATCGATCAGAAACAAAGAAATTAATCCATTTGTTACTCTTAGTAATTACTCTTACTCTTTTAATCACCTCTAAAAACAATATTCTTAAAAAGAATTTCAGAGGAAAACTAATCCTTTTTTTTACCTCACTGTTCATATAACAACATCAGTGTACCCCATTCCTGATTAAAGACCTGCTGTTTTTTAGACACATGGATGACAAGAAAAAAATGCTTTTCCTGTTGTCTTTAGGAGGAATAGGAAAATCTATACTACTGTATGATCATCCAGCTGAAATAGCATGATCCAGCAACTCCAGAGCTCAGTCATATGCACTCTCCATATCCATTTGGTATTAGCTTTGTGAAGAATACACCATTCTCCTGAAGTTCTTCCTGCTTCTATGGAGCAGAATTTGCCATGTAGGTTTAGGGATTGCACTGCGTGCAGCGAGTTAAATGGATTTCCATTTATTGTCTAAGTGCCATTTCTGAAAACAAAGCTGCATTGCAGGGCTGTTGAACAGTCACTTTCTCCCCCACTGTGCTGTTCTGCATTACACTTTCCACCTTCTTCTGCCATGTTCCAGGCCAAACTTTAGAGATGCTGCACTGTTTGCTGCTCTTTTTTTAGGAGGAATACTAGGATGGATTCTGCCGAGATCACTGTAAGACATGGCAAGGAAGCTGGTATGTTATGAGTGATGTTACTACTAGGAGCTGGTAGCTTCTGAGCTGTTCTTTCCTCTGCTTTTTCTCAGAGAGAAAAGTGAATTAACCTCAAAGATGTGCTTAATTTCCTACTGGTATTTCCCATCAGGAATCTTAGAGTTCAAGCACGTTTCATTCCTTTTGGAGTTCTGGTTGAGCATATGGAAGCTCATCATAAAACTTGTGGTATCCTATGTTTTCTTGTTGTTTAGGATTACTTTATTTAGGATTATGAAATTTGTTGCTACCTTCATGAGGTTTAAAAAGGAAAATTAGAAAATCAGCTGACTAACAAAAAGGAGGATTTTGCACCTGTATGAATGATATTAAAAGTGATAGTCACCATTAAAAAAAGGTCCACTTTATTTCAAAAAGCTTTTTCTCTCTTTCGTTAAAATGATCCTTATGAATGCTAACACTTAAAATGGCTAGAAGATTAAAATAATAACTACTCACCCTGAAACAAAAACAAGCGCAGATGTGATCTGCAGAGCTTTTAGTACTGGATGACCCCTGGCTATGGACTGCATCTTTCAAAGGAAGGGTGTCTGTTCCCCTCATTGCTGAGGCAGCAAAGTGTTTGTGTTTAGATTTGAATAAGATCCCACTGTACAGAGATTTTACTTTTCTTGCACTCATTTTTACTACTGCTCCTCTTGTGGTCCTCCAGCTTCTCACTTGCATTCATTCTGTGACTGAACTGGGACATATAAATGTTTTGTTCTTTGGTTGGTTGGTTGTTTTTTTCTCCTCATAGCTTTATTTTACTCTTTTTGCATTTGAATAGTAACTAGTGTTACAAGTGGGATGGGGAAAGGAAAGCATGTTTCTGACAAGCCATTGGTCTTGTTTTTATTTGATGGAACTGATAGCTAAAATCAGATCTATCACTGATCTCAGCACTTTACTTAAAGCTCCCTGAGTTTCTTCA
This sequence comes from Erpornis zantholeuca, assembly GCA_013400515.1. NCBI lineage: Eukaryota > Metazoa > Chordata > Aves > Passeriformes > Timaliidae > Erpornis > Erpornis zantholeuca. The sequence continues at coordinate 84,324 of VZTN01009320.1, forward strand.
CCACTGTTTTTATCCTCAGAATTGTAAATCAATACCCTTTGATCTAATCATAAAAGCCTGGGAGGCTTATGTTGAGGATATCTTCCCTTGTGCCTCAATTCATTCACTTCTGCTGCTAAATCTGGTCTAAGGAAATCAAAAGCGATACTGAACTGACATTTAATAGACTCAAGACTGCCAGAAAGTAATTTCTCAGAAAGTTTGAAGTTTGAAACAAACTTTGCATTGAGCTGGTCTATTATTAGCACTCCACTTAGCATATGCAAGTAGACTTTTGAAAGCAGCACAAAATACCTGAACTAGGAACTCTAAATGCTTCTGCCTTAATTAAAATTGAATTTTCTGAGGAATAATAAAAAAATATTCAAGAGGATATGGAAGGAGAATTGTTGTTGAGGAATTCTGAGGAACAGATGTGTTTTGTCAACTGCACCAATTTTGACCATATGGAATAAACTGTAACTAAACTAAAACACAGTTGCCTCCAATTTTTGCAAAAATTAATTTTTAAGCTTTTCAGTGTCTTGTTAGTTCACTTCTACTAGTGAACTAGTACTCAATGGTGTGTCTCTTTTAGTTGCTATTGCACAGTAAGAATTAGTGTTTTTTTCCAAGATGCTGGGAATCCTAATGTCTATTAATCAGCTGTTACAAACCTGTGCTTTCTTTTAATTGATTCTGTAAGGCAATGATGAGGTTTGCATTCAGAATTTTGCTACATATTGGAAAATTAAAATGCATGGGAAACATAAAATTGCTGTTTTGGTTGAGTTTAAAATAAATAGCAGCATCTCTGCCAGTTGGACTAAACCGAGGAGACTTGAAAAAGCAAAGCTTTTTTTTATTATAATGTTGTGACTTAGTCATTAGATAACTCATATCTTCAGCAATTGAGCAGTAAGTGCTGTTACGTCTGGGAACTCAGCTCCTTGGACAGAAGGATGCTTTGTTCAGACACAGTCTTCTGACATCTGATGACCTTTTCATTTTCCTATAAGTGAAATGGGACTCTTAAGATGATTCTTCCTATTGTCAGAGATATTTTGTTATTATTTGTAATATTCATGCTTTTTGGTGGAACGGATCTCGGTTATGTTTGAAGAAATTACTGCCTAAGTTCAAAAAGGAGCCACAGTCCTGCTTACAACTCAGAAATCCAGTGCTGCCAGTGATGCGACAGTGGCTATGAGAGAGGGAATTACTAGAGCTGAAATGGTCAATGAGGTAAATAGAGCAATGAAAATCTCAAGGGCTTCTGAAATACAAAACACGCAAGGACGATTTTGAGAAAGTGTATTACATTGCTGCTTCCTCTCACACCAACCACCAAATATCTCTCTCCTCTCTTCAGCCTCTAAAAATCAATTTGATGCGACTGCCTCCAGTTTGAAATTAGCATGATTTAATCTGTGATACAGGAAAAATCTCTCTCATGAAAAAGGCCCAATGGGAAATCTAATGATAGCATATTCCCCAAGGAAAGCTGCCACCTTAGACTGTGTCCCTGTAGGAGGGAAAGTGAACAGCTGCAATATTTCTTGTATAAAATGTGTGTGTGCATGTGTACGGTGACATGACACAATACTTTGTGACAGCTCATTTTATTCTGGGTTCTTCACATGACAGATGATATGATTTCTGTAATTATTCTTAGGTATAAGACCCAAAGTCAGTTCTCTTAATAATTGGACTGTTTGGCATAAAATAAATTTAGGTATTTCATTTCAACATCCCTCTGGAAAAAAAAGCTCTGGAAATCAGAAGTGATGGAGTGGATGAGCTGCAACTGTATTGCTTCTAGGCCCAGTAAAAAGGCAAGTATCAGGGGCTGATTTTCATTTCAAGTGTTTCATTTGGGGTGAAGTTTCATCCCAAGGCTTACATAACTAGACTAGCTTTTCCTATAGTTGTATTAGCTCTTGTTTTACTTCTAAGTTAAATTGAGATCACTGCAATTTTATGCAAAGAGTAGGAAAAGTTTAAATATATCCTTGTTTTAGAACAAAAATGTACATTATTCATAACCAGTCATAAAATACTACTTGTCATTACAAGTCTTAATCACTACCTAGGATTAAAAATAGATCAATTATATAATTTGACATACTGCTAAGGATATTATTGTACAGGTATCTATGCATTATTTTAAAATAATTGGTAGGTTTGTTATTTAATGTGAATGTAGCGTATTTTAAAAATACATACTCAAGTTAGTAAACCAAGTAAGAAAATTGTATATAATCTTCTAAAGCTTGAAGAGGATTTGTTGTGTCTGTATTTTTTGTGTAGCAATAATGCAGTTCTTATTATTCACTTAGAGAAAATATTGCTGAACTTTGGTGATAATTCTTTGCTCTTTCTGAACATTCAGTGTGACTTTCTCATACATTTTTAGCTTTCCAGCTGGGCTGGTTTACTTTCATTCGGGATTGGAGCTGGTTGCTGTGTTTCCAGGATTACTGAAAGGTTGAACCTACTTAGTGATATATAGGACCTACAGAATAACAGTTTTGCAACTTATCTGCTTAAGAGAAAGGGGATATGTTCAGAAAAATTCACTTAAATCATCTATCAAAGGTGCCAGTGCAGCTGGTGGCTTTATTTCTCAGGAAAGCAAAGAGAGATGGAAGGGCATGAGGGGAGCTTTTATTGATTGCTTTCTGGGAAAATAATTCTATGAGTTACTTTTTGCAAAAAATGCAATTTTCCTGAGGTACAGCAGAAATGGTATGAAAAGCTCTGGGAGAAATAGTTCCCTGATTGATTTTTTCGATATGAAATGATGGTGTTCTCCCAGAATCAGAACTATATCAGCTCCACAAGTATCACTAGGGATGGGTGTGACTTCATGAGTTTGGTAAGGCTGCAAGTAACTCTGGAAGGACCTGCTGGAAGGAAAAAATGGAAATTGGGAAGAAAAGAGATTTTACTTCTCAATGAACTGTTCATGTAATAACAAAGACAGCAGGTAATTGTGCAATGAAATGCCCTGACTGACTTACAAGGCTACTTTCTTTCCCATTTCTGTGATGAAAGCCTTGAAAATATGCTAGTGCAGCTTATAACAATTTTAACCTGCACTGTAATGTTGACTGTTTTAAGATCTGAAGCCAAAAGTATTATCCTTCTTAAAACTGAAACTGGGACTTGCACAACTCTATCAGTTTTTCCACATCAAATTCTATGTATATAGCAGCCAATCTGTGATGCAAATATAGTCTCATCTCCCATAAGTGAAATGCTTAAATGAAAAAAATAAAAATCTCAGTTTAGAAATTATGATTATTTTATGGATTTGTCTAATATTTATAATTTTCCAGTATTATAGGAATCTGATAAGTGAATTGAACTTGAAAATGAAATTTATAAAGACATTTGTGGAAGACTAGCCTTCTGTATTTAGGGAAGAAAAGCAATTTTTAAGGAGATAAAATACAAGAAGAAAAAAGAACTCGGTGTCCCTGCATGTAACAGGTGAAAGGTCTAAAGTCTGAGGAAATTGGATGTCACTCAGTTACTATCAATCCTCATTGCTCACTGTCACACTGCAGAAAAACGTAGTTAATTTTTTCTAAGTTGCAGAGTCCTAACTGTACAGCCTCACACTGACATCACAGGCATTGGCATTAATGTACAATATTTGTAAAACTGTCTTGTTGCTTCAGTTGTCAAAGTGATAGAGTCATGTTCTGAATTTAATTTTGATGTGCTGTATTGTTTCTTAAAGTAATTGCAGGCTGTATACTTATTTTTGTGTTCAAAATTCATGATTGTATTTACAAGAGGTGAATTGTTTTGTCTTCCTCCAGACTAAGAGAACTGTATGATTTGAAGATTGCGATCTACAAGCCAGCAGAATTAGAGATGAAGAACTGCTCTGTGGTGAGTACACTGAGGCTTTCATACACTGGGCTTCTTATTCTGTGGCACTTCCCTCTAATAATTAGAAATTACATAGTATCAGTAATTGATTGAAACCTCAGAGAATTGCTCTTACAAAAATAGTACTAAAAATGATATATCTATTACTGTTTCACTACTTAAAGTACTCCTAGTACTCCTAGTACTCCTAGCACTACTAGTGCAGACCTTTATTTTTCTTCTGGTTTGATCAATATTCTCACATTTTACTGTCATTTTTTGACATCTAATGCTATATATTGTAAATTCCTTCAACAGTTTCTGTAGCTGATATCGTGAAGCACTTTTGATGCCTAAGAAATCCTTGACAAGCTCGTATCTGAACACCCCACTGGTGCTGTATTTGCAGTTATGAGCTGTGGAGTGGCACTGTAGGCATTGACTGTGTAGGGATCTCATCTGTTCTGGTTGCAGTCAGCAAAGAGATAAAGCCCATTTTTGCCAAATTGGATCAGTTCTCGCTGGAGACTGAAATGTTGCTGGCATGAGGATGCTCCTTGATGCAGCCCCTGGCCAAACAGCTGAGACAGAATTGCTGCAGGCAGAATGGGATTCTTCCCACAGGGCTCAGCCCTGGGCGACAGCTGGTAATGCAAAGCTCTTCCTGAGCCGAGTGCAGGGCTTCTAACACTGCTCCTTTGCTCTCCTCACAGGCACAGCCACCACTTCTCTAGAAAAGCAAAGAAAAGTATCTATACTTGGGAAAATATGGAGCATTTTTCCTATGAATTTAGTCTTTTGCAGGGGGCTGACTGGGCAGAGGAATAAATTAAAAGGAAACTAGAATTTTTTTTCAAAAACTTTTTTTTCAAAATTGTCTCTTAGACTGTTTTACTGAGGCCTTGGGGAGTAACAGAGCTGAGTTTGTTTAGTGGAATAAATGAAAATAATCTGAAAATTATTTGGTGTGCTGATACCACATTTTATAGCTGATAATTTTGAGGATCTCTTGATAGTTGCAGAGAAAATAACCCCACAAATTCCGGCAAGATTTCCATGCTTAAATACTTCTGAACCAATATACTGGTTGGTGGCAAGAAAATGATGGCTGAAAAAACTGTTGCCCAAGTGAAGACATTTTCCTAATTCTCCTTCAAAAGGGAAGCAAGGTTGGAGCTGCAGTGCTTTTCTAGAACATACAGAACTTGGCCTAATGGATTAACCACACTCTCTTGTGTGGCTTTTCTCCCTTGTAGCCGTGCAGAAAGATGTGTTTGCTATGCAGAAACATTGAGCAGCTACCTCCTCCCCCAGGGAAAAACAGATTTTACAGCACAGTAGATTTTGCTCCTTCGTAGTTGTAATGAACCACAGAGAGCTTGTCAGTAAAAATTATGTATGTGTATATACATATGCATATACACATATATATATAACATGCATGTCTTTGTCATATATATGTTTAGTAAATGCATGTGTATTTATGTGGATGTATAGCTATATATGCACATGTGTGAGAGAGAAATCAGAAAGTGCTCTTTAAGCTCTGTGGAAGAAATAGGAGAGAGTGCTATTATTTCCAGTATGTGTCTTGTGGGAAGTGTCACTTAGCATGGTTATTGGTTAGTAGTGACTCTTTTCAATGTTTGTTCACTTCTTCAAGCAAAGGTGTTCGATCTATTCCATTCTTTAGATCTGTTCCTTTCTTTCCTCTGTTCTTTATTTTCTGCCCAGCGTTTGTTGCCCCATCCAAAAAGCCTTTAGCTGGTACTTTCTGAATGCATTTGCACTCAGTTCAAAGGGTTTTGTATTTCTTTGGCAATGGTGCCTAAAATGAAGAGATCCAACACACCTTGTGATTGAGCACACTGCCAGCGTAACAGATGGATGTGATTGTTGGCAGCCAAGAAGCCTTATGAAATATTGGTGTCAAATGGTTAGAGACAGCATTTTAAAATCAAAAATATATGTTAGATGCTCTGGGTTTGATGACATGGTAGAGCATAGTCTAATTGGGTTGACTGAGTTATTTTAAATTTTAAACTATAATTCTTCAGTGTTACTTGCATAACCCTTCAGCTGTGATATTTCTGTGTCTTCAAGAGTTATATTTACTTTGGCCAAAACAAAATTGTGTTAGGAATAAATTCAAGAGAATAAGTTCAAATAAGCCTTTGCTGGCTTCATAGACCACATTGTGTGTGATGTGATCTGGTATCATTAACATGTCATGTATCCTGATCCTTTTCACACATCTAGATCATGTGGAATGCATTGCAGGCGTTAATTTACTTTTCTCTTTTAATACCACATATTTCTGAGTTTTCAAGTTATATTTTTTTATTTTAGCTAACTTAATTATGCCAAGGTAGGGTGACATTTTTGAGATATAACTAACATACTACTCTTTTTCCCTCCTTTTCTGTTCCACATGGAGAGAAAATATTTACAGGTAAAAAAAAGAGACAGGTATTTAGGAGATCCCAAGGGATGTTTGTCTGTATCCCTTCATTCATAATTACCTTTGAAATGAACCAATTAAATAATATTAAACCATACTAATTTTTATTAGGGTTTTGTGACCCAAAATCAAGTAAGTGCTTTATAACATTTACCCTAAATAATAAACAGTAGACTTCATTTTTTGAAAATTATTTGGATATCTTGTTGAGTATGAAATGCATACTCAAAATACTTGACATCCTCTGGTTATACTGCTCAGCATAATCCCATAAAACCAAGTTCCTGCCTTATTTGTTAACATGTTAAAATGTCTTCCTGGTGATTTAATTGTAAGACAGCTTTCTGTATCAGAAGGTGAGGGGCACGATGATATGTGGGAACTTGTGGTGTGCAATTTATTGTAACATAGTGTTCACATCCAGATACATGAAAGAGGAAATGTTTTTATGGAGAAATAGAAACAAGGTGTTCTGCAAAGAAGATTCATATCTTATAAAATCACTGTTATGTGATAAATTAGCACATTAAACCCAATCCCATTAATCAATTTTAAGCTAAACACAGATAGTTCTACTTCATATTTAAAATTAATGTCTGAGGATATTTTTTTAAACCTGAGATAGTTTCATTTCAGAAACTATCAGTATTATCCTCTGAAATCCAAAGCACTATTAAAGAGATAGGCAAGCCAGTAGATAGCAGGTTGAAGAGTCATTGAAAGCAGGCAGTTCCATATTCTTATCATAAATGTGCTGAAGTGACAATAGAGAATGTCATGAGGAATTTAATGGAATGTCCTTCATCTTAAGGTTCAAGAAGGCTTCTGAGTCTGCATTTATTCTGTAAAAAAAGCATACTTAGGATGCCTGGAGATGAGAAATCACAAGACTACTTGAATATAAAGTACAAAGACAGATAGAATAATTTATAATGCAGTGTTGATGTTTCTGATTTTAAAACCATCATGTCAACCCCCCTTTTTTTCCCCCATCATTTTAAAAAGAAAAGACATGTGTTACTCCACAAGAGAGTTTTACTTTAATTCAGGTTTCATATTATGCTTTGCTTATTCTGCAGCTACCTAGATATTTTCATACCAGATATGATAATTAAATTATGTACTGGATGAAAGTGTATACTCAGCATTTTAAAAAATAATGAATTTTATAGCCATCCAAAGTGGCAAATTCTAAGAGGACATAGTAGAAGAACATCACCAATATCCACGTGGTCATGTATATTTGTAAGATTCTTGCCTATTCTATAAAGAAGTCCAAATCTAGGATGTTTTTATATTCCACTTGGACCATAAAACCCCCACATAATTTTTGTCATGCATTTGTTACTAGAGGCTCAGCCTGTCCCTCTTCTTCAAATATATAGAGAATTGGAGTTTGGTGTGGAAACAGGAGAGGTCACCCTCAAACTGAGAAAGTAGTGACAATACCTATCAGTGTACACATCCATACCCTAAGGACACTGGGGAAGGAAACATTATTAGGAAGAAAATTAATCCTGTGCTTTTCTAGGGCTGACTGCCATTAATAAGCATAGGCACTTGCACTGAGAACTATGACAAGGTGTTGGATTGTTCCTAAAGCCAATCTGTGACTGCAAACTTTAAGAGCACTGCTCCTGCTGATGCAATTGTAAGAATCTTTCAGGAAGTCAAGGAGAGGCTTTCAGGCTTGTTCCTCAGCAAATGCCTTCAAATGAGTTCTTGCAGCGAAACACCTCCACTGCATTTCAGCTCTCACTCTTTTCAGTGCTGGCCAATGTACACACTATTTTCAGATGTACTGTGACAGCACAAACTCCCTCTCTTACTGAAATAATTTTATTTGATTTCAAGACAAGCAGCAGAACAGAGCAGGTTTAAATGGTGTTCCTGTTTGGAAGTGGAAGAGCAGTATGTCAGTGTTCTGTAGGATGCTGTCTCTCAAATTAAAGTAAAGGAGAGTTTAATTCTTCCCATGTCCCATAATAAAACACAAGTTTGCTTAAGTTAGAAATAATTTAGATTAGTTTATAAATTTTCTACACTGCTTTTAGTGGGTGGGTCAAAATGTGCTAATTCGACTTGAAAGGTTGAGGCTGCATCATCAGAGATTAAAATGCTGAGATGTATCTCTTAATTCATGGTACTGACAGATGATGTGAAGTAAGGAAGCACTGGTGTAAAGCAGTGCAGGGCAGTGCTTGGGATACGGATTAATTCAGTGGGCCATAGACTGCAACTGGTCACAGCACTCCTGGTGCTGCCAGGCTAAGCTGAGGACTGATGTGATGCTGACAGGTAGCCCCAGCACTTAGTTCAGTGACTTCAGTGGCTGGGTGAGACACAGTAAAGAGAAGAAGAGATTCAGGCTATTGGTGCAGTTCCAAAAATGCAGGTAAAGGCTAATTTTTATTACTAGAAAGAGTGTCTGGAGTAGATCTAATGTATGAACATTTTATATATATATATAAATATCATAACATATGAACTGCAAATACAAATGAGCTAGAATAAGGTGTGAATTCAGAAAAAAGCTATTAACACTGATCTAAGACCTGAAGCTGGCATGTGCCACTTGAAAACAACCTTTTAGGCTGAGGTGAGCAAGTATCACTAAACTATGCATAAGTTATTAGAGCTGGTTTTTGTTCATGTTCAGGTAGCAGGGTCATCGAGTTGGAGAGGAGTTTAGAAATAGCTTGGTGTTGATGGTGAGGAGTCATTGGCTGGTGGGACTGGGGGCTTCTATGGGGGAAGGATGACGTGTCCAGCTTGCCCAGCTTGACCACTGGTGATAGCACTGACTACAGACTTCTGATGAGGCATGTTATGGGTGTTGGACATTGAGAGGCCACAAGGGATTTCACTGCTTTTGGCACTCATTCATCAAGGTGATGAATAGCTGTCTTGTATAGGGCTGTGTATTCTTTGTTAAATGCAGCCATGGCTGCTCAGACATCCACTCTGCTGTCCATGCATAGCAGCTGTTTTGGCAGTTACAGAAATCAAACATGTTCAGCTGTGATTCCCTACGTGTAATATTGAATTAACCCTTTTTTTTAATCAGTAGGTTTACAAAAAGAAAATAAGGCAAACGGCTGTAGCACTTCGTGCTGCTACAAAAGGAGATGGTGAAAGTAAAGAAAATTTAAGGAAACCAGGGGAGGAGATAGAAATCAGAGATGACTGGCTTTGCTCCTTCCTATTTGAAACCATTTGCTTTTTAGGGCTCCAGTTTTGTAAATCACATTAGCATCTGCTTAACCCTAACCACAGTAACAGTCTCTTTGCTTTCAGTGTATTTACATGGGCAAAGTTAGAGGTGTGCAAGAGTCTGCAAAAGTAAAATAAAGGAAGGCATGATGGTAATATATTTACATTCTTTCACCCAGTTACATCCTAATGCTGCGCGTCCAAATGCAAATGAAATAACACACAGGAGCAACATGGTAGTGATAAGCATTCTAATTCTTTACTTTCCCACTGGGATATAAATTAGAATCTGATTTGCAGACATCGAGGCTACATTCTGAAGGCAAGTCAAGTCTTGCTGTAATTGCACTGGCTCAGATTTGTTTCCTAAACCTCCTGTTTCTCTGGTTGTGCTTATTTTAGAAAATAAAGCTTCTGTTGGATGGGAAGTGATCTGAAATCTTACAAAATATTTTCTGTATCTGTAAGCACTCAGGACAAAGACAAATTAGCTCTTTTGAAAAAACACAAGTACAGCACAAGTAGAAATGTACTACTAAGAAACGTATACATTGGACAGAGCTTTTTCGTTGGAAAATCTATCACGTATTTAGATGAGATTTCCTGTAGCTTACTAACTGCTTTTATGCACCACTATTTCAATGATTGCTACATGCTTGTTTTCAGCAAAGGCTGACTGCTGCACTTCCAGCTTCCATCAGTGGAAGCTCTGCCCTGTGTTTCAGATCTACACTGCTTTAGTATTTACCAAAATCTTGGCAGTGCTGCTGGTTCAGCAGGGAGAGATCATTGCCTGCCACTCTAGCATAATCACACCACTTTAGTGTCTTTCCATGATCCCTTTCTCCCAGCCTTTCTCATTTCTATTGAGGCTTATTCCTAAAAAAGACACTCACTGGGATGTGGGGTGTTGTAAAAATTCACTTTTAGATACAGTGAGAGGCACACGAGCTCCTTGAGCAGAGCTTAGGTGAGCTCATGGCTGCAGTGGGGTACCAGATCCCCAGTTGCCTTCTGTCTGAGAGCTCTTGGGAGATGCAGCTCAGACTGGGAAACTTCTCAGTGCTTCATGGCTTCTGAGGCCCTGAACTCTCTCTGGCACTGCAAGTGCTGATGCAATCCATAACACTCGCTCCCCACCTGCTCATGGTCTCCCTGTCCACCCCTCAAACCTTCATTCTGGTTTCCAGAGAAAATAAGTAGCTACATCAAGGTCAGACTGAAGTCATGTTGCCCTCACTCCAGGAGCATCTGCAGTGTGCATCTGCAGGTCACCTTCTAAATGTTCCTGTCTTTGTTGGTAAGGGTTGAATCTCACTTTTCAACCTCTTGGGATTGCCAGAAAACCTGAACTTTATCCGAAGGAAACTGAGTTTTCCCGTCTTGATGTGGTAGCTGTGATACTTTAGTAACTTACTGTGTTATGAGAGATCCAGATTAATTTTTCAGTTTTGACCAAAGATGTTCATATTCCTGGCATGTTGTTCTTGAGGATGTCTTAGCCATGATGATGGGATAGAGAAAAAGGAACAAGGGAGAGTGTGAGGAATCTTTCATACTGCTGAAATTTTTCCCCAAATAGTGAAACATACCTCATAGTGGTACAAGGAAAAATTAGAGGCCAAACCCAGGAAATTAACATTTTAGAAATGTTTCTAAGCATATCTAATCCTTTCATATCCCTTGGAACAGCATTATGAAAATGAATTCAAACCAGGAACAGCTTATGAAAATTAATTCAAGCTAGGCATATACGTGAAAAGCTGCTGAGCAATGGTACTGAAACTGAGTTACATTCTGGTATTCAGGTCTTTGGAGACCTGTACAGTGAGAAACTGATGTTTCTTTCTGGTATGAGTAACTTAATAAATGAAATGAAACTCCAGTGGAGATTTTAGGATAATTTGGGAACTGGACTCCGAGGTTTCATGCAAGTATTTCTGTGATTGCTTTTCTTGAACCTTGCCCCAGTTTTTTCACATATTCACTTCTATTGCAGTGTGCACTTGTATAATTTCCTGGGACACAAATTTAGAAGACTACTCTAACTAAAATAATTTAAACAATACTTTTGCAATATCAATGCCAATAAGGGACTGACTATTCTGGATAGTGTTGTAGAGTAATTTTCACTATAGTTTTATTCATAATACTGTGAAATCTGTGAGAGTTCTGTTTTTATCTTCATTGGGTAGTAAACCCCAGCCTATGACCCTCTACCTCAGCTATGGTAAAGATATCTGAACCTATATAATTCCTGCATCTTGTATATTTAACTTTTTTTTTTGTTACTTCTGGGTTATGGCATCTTTACTTGAGAGTTTTAAAATCATACCATTAAGCTAATTAAAAATGCAAAGAGTTGTCCTACACATTGATTTTGAACAAGAAAACCAAGTCTGCTGATTAGTACTGAATAACTGATAAGAAAGAGTTAATAACACACACATTCCCACACATTTTTAATGCTCATGACTGAGCCTTAAATTGTAGTTTTTGTCTTGGAGGTTTCCTGGAGAACATTTCCTGAGGAAATTAAATTCTTACCTTCTCCTAAGGGCATCTCTCTTTTATCAGTTTGGGAAGAATTTGGGCACTAATTTAGGCCTATATCCTTCACTTGTGAAATATTGTAACACAACTGGACTGGTCAGAACTGATGCCCAGGTTAAGTTAGACCCATTAAACAGCAAAACATTAATCTGTCAGATTAAACTTTAATTTGAGTCATTTCATTGTGTGGGATTAACACTGATGAATCTCTTATATAGTGTTTCTTTATGGTAAAATGTGATCTTTCTAAGCACATCTTAAAGAAATGTCTGTACATTCCAGTCTAATTAAAAACAGCAATTCTCCTAAGTAGGAAATATTCCTATTGAAAGACCCAACTATTTTACTACTTTTTAAGAGTGATTGTCTGAAACAGAGTTCAGCATATGCTTCTGGCATAACAGCACAGTTAAGTTGCAGATTCTTATTGTCTTGACTATTTATATTCAAAATGTTCAGAAGCATGTCAAGAATTTGTTGCTCAGGCAGTGTATACTTGAAACCTTTGAATTTTCAATGTGATTCATGATATATTGTATATGTCATAGGTTGGTAATACTGTAATTTCTCAGACTGCTGTTTAGATGCTTCCATTGAGTGATGTGAATTGATGTCTAATTCTAACTCTTGATAACATTGTTCAGTCATTATTTACTGTTGTGAGATGTGGAGAACAAGCTCATTTATGCAAAGGAGAGGCCTGTGGGATTAAGTATGTTTTTAAGCAGATCTTAAGTCTTGTGCTGGACTGCAGGATGTCATATTGAATGAATGTAATAATTAAAAAAAAAGGAACCCTTTTCCTCCTAGAAAGTCTTTAATCAAATCTCACTAACTTGGAATTTATTAAGACTGTGGAGGTTAGGGAACTTTTCCAGAAGATTAAGAGCTGGTGAGTGGACAAATATTTTATAACATATGTATTGAAGAAACTCTGAGTTTGGAGAGCTGCAGTAATTACAGCAGGCATTTGGTTCTCTACAGTTCAGGAAAGTTGGCCTTTTGAATCTTATTGGTGTATACCAATTGTTTGAATATTCCATTGTAGTTTGTAAGTTTAATGTTGTTATTAGAAAATAAATTAAATTATTCCTGTTGGGAGTGTGCTACTATGTGTGACACTTCAAAGTGAATTCATATCCATGTGGCCACTTGGGACAGAACAGGAGGTGACCAGAGAATGGCACCAGATCTGAGAGAGGGAAGCTTTGTATGACCCTGCTTGCAGCAGCTAGGCGAACAGAACACAGCTGCAATGTGCCAGATACATCACCTTCCTTCTTATCACTTCCTTTGGGCTTTCTTATCTTCTAGAGCACCTGTGCTTTAAACACAGGCTCCTGCCAGTCTGTTTGCCTCTCTGTGTACTGATTCAGGGCACCTCCCAAGAGTTGTTTGCTACTCATTAGGTTGAATCACCAAGGTGGTAACTGGGAGCCAGATAAAGACTCAGAGTCTGGAAGGTGAAGCCGACATTGGCTTAAGTTCCCTCGATTTTTACACAGCAAACTACACAAAATGAAGGAAGTCTTTAAAGCACCCCTGGAGCTGTTTTCCTCTCTGTGGCCACACGAGATGCCCAGTGTCTATGCCCCAGTCTGCACACCTGGGGATGCACCGTGCTCCTCACTGAGAGCCTTTGGTGTGGCAGGGGCCTGGAGGGAGTGAACTGAGAAACTCACAGCTTCATTTCTCACTAGTTTAATGAGGTTACTGATAGCCTTTGAAAGAGATCACTTGATTGATTTCTTGGCAAGCAGCCATTACAGAATTTCTCATTAGGATGTCTCTTTCAGTCTCTCCTAAATTACGGTGATCAGACAGCCCAAGTCTGTCCAGGACTGAGAAGAAAAGAAATCAACTATTCTATTTGTTTAGGACAGAGTAAAATGAGCAATTTAGACTATACTCTTGATTTATATATAGGTATTGGTAGTTCTTATTCATATATTGTTTAGGTCCATGATTTTTGTTGCTGCATGTACAGTACAGCAAGCTTAAGTTTTAAAAAAAAAAAAATTTCCTTTAAGAAGTTGGAGAGAGGGCATATTTGGTAAAGTTTAGAAGCATGGGATCAAATAAGACCCAAACAAGACCTTAAATTAGGTCTTACTCTCTTTCTCCCCATTTTACATTAAAATATATATATTACAAGAAACAAAGTATACCTGGGTAGTTTCAGTTATTATATTCCCCTGAATACTTCATCTTTCACCATAGCACTGCAACCTGAGTGTTGAAAATGCTATCCGTGGTGAAAGAAGTCATCCAGTATCCTGTTAAAAACATAAACCTGTGAAAATTGGGACATCTCAGCTATTTGGAAGTTTGCAACATGTGCAAATATCACTCTGGCTCTCCCTGCTTGCCTGTGGGCAAGATGTTGAAGTTGAAGATAGTTGATTGTCTAGTTTGTTCAAGTGGTTTGTCTCTCTGTGGGGATGCAAAACTGCTAGCACCAGATTTATAATATGAATGCTCACAAAAATATTGTGAACACTTATTTTCCACTGCATTTACCCACCACTTAGGGGGAAGAAGTAGAATCCTGAGTTAAAGTAATTCTAAAAATCTTTTGCAAATAATTTCTAATGTTAATTTAAACTTTATTGGACTGCTGTTCCTTGCCACAGGCTGAATGGCTACCAAAGTGTATAAAGGTCATGCAAGCAAAATTCAGTCATCAGTGTATATCTGTCTAATACTCTTACCTAAGGATACATGCCTTCCTCATTTGCCCATTGTTAAAAACAAAATGCCAGGCTGAATGCAACTGTGCTTTTCACTGGTACTGCCCTCTAACAGTAAATGACAAATGCCCGTTGGCTAGTTTACAACAGCAGCCCCACACACTTCATGAATATTCATTAAGATTATTCATGGAAAGTAAATATAGAAAAGAGATAAACTTAATATAAAAACCAAAATGCACAGGTGAAATTTCAGTGCCATCACCAACACAACTACCATGGAAACTGTTACTGTATTTTTTAAATATTCATAGTTTCTTTTTCAGTTAAAATAGTCCTGTTTTCTAAAGGCACAATTTTTAGGAGATATAAAGCATTTGGCTGGGAGGCCGGCTGAGGCTGAGGGAGAAGAACTGGAGGTTATATATAGTGAACTTTTAGAATACTTTTCCACTAGAAACAATTCCCAGTGAAGTAAAGACATTTAAGTAGGGTATGGGGTTTTCATTTGCTTTTTATTTTTTAATTCTCTTGGTGGTTCTCTCTTAGAAGGTACCATTTAACTGATCTCTTTGATTTCATACAAAGAGTAGCAAAAAGGCAAAAGAAAGAGTGTCACCAGGTGTATCTCCAGAAAGGACAGAGTAGAAAAGTGAAGTATCGTGTATTTAAAGAACTAGATTGGATGCTGTATATCTGGTGTATCTTTCTAAACTTGTTACATCTCTAGCTTTGGATTCCTCCAAGGGACAGTAGAATTTTTCTTTTGCTCTGTAACCCCTCAAAAGACAGTAGATATGTGTGTCAGAGATAACTGTTTTCCAATATATGATTCATTGCTCACGTTAACTGGTTCTTCAAATGCCCTTGTTTAAATACTTGGTAGAAGAACAAGAGTCCTTATTACCTTATTAGGTAAACATTATTTATGAAAAGGTGCAACAATTTTGTCATATTTTGGAGTTTTTGTTGTTCTCATCCTTGAGTCTCCTGCTATTCTTTTATGCCTACCTGAAATCATGATAAAATACAGCAGTTACTATTAGTATTTCAGCAGGTAATGTGGCTGCTACCTCAACAGCTAAAAATACACCAATCTCTGAAGGCTTTAAAAGCTGTGCTGAAATGGAATTACTGCTGCAGAGCTCTGCTGTATTTTTATCATCACAGATTAAAGTTGGGGGAAAATGCTAGTAGGAAAAAGAACTTCAAATATTTCAGAGGAGGAGGGCCCATCTGTCCTGTGGCACTGACCCTATTTGGATTACAGCTGGCCAGCAGGAAACCTGAGAGGGTCCATCACCTCTGCTCTGTAGCATTGAGGCTGACTGTACTTTATAGCCTTTAATTCCCCTTACTGCTCAAAAGAGAGAATTCACTGAAGTTATGGTTATAGCCTTATCTGTATGTTCAATTTGTTTGGGATTGGAAAGTTTGTTGAATGGGAGTTTATATTAATTGTTTAGGTTTTGGGAATGTGGGGCATTTCAGTAATAACTCAGTTTAGTGTAAATCCAGTCCTTTCTTCCCTCCCACTTGTAAGCTTTGAGAACATAAGCCATGCTTTTTTTCTGTTTTATGAGCAAAAAGGGTGTTAATCCATGGTTTATGCCACTCATCTCTACCCTAGTACACCTCAGCAGAGAAGGGCAAGTGGTTGCTTGATAATAAACAGATTATTTGACAAGGTTTAGGGGGTGGGGCGGGGTGTTGGGTGTTTGTTGTTATTTTCCTTTAATCAACTCTTAAGAAACATACAGAATCAAAGACAACTTTTTCTAACTAATCCTTCCCATGATCCATTTGAAATTGAGCTGTTTGAAGTGTTCCTGTAGTGGTATTTTATAAAAAAAATCAGTGAGGGCATATTTTGAAGCCAGCTTGCTTTCTTATCTGTATTAACCTTTGTACATTCACCACCTTGTAATATGTGATAAGCTAATATGTGGCTAATTCTAAATGAATCTTCATATCTCTTTCTAGCAGTATAAACAGGACAATTCAATTTTGGTTTTGTTTGTCTCTTATATAACCTCAACCATTTGTTCTACTGTTTTGAAGTACTTATTTTTCTCTATGGCATTCAAGAGCAAAAGATAGGTCTTTCCATGCTTCACTGCACAGCTCTTAGGATTATCTTCATATTTTTGATGGACAGTTACTATATTTTATTGATCCCTACTTCACAGTTGTCATTAAGCATATCTGGAACTGGAATACTTTGTCCTCTAAAATAGGAAGTTTAATTTTATATGTTTTTTTTCCAGTCCATTTACAGAAGTGGAGTTTCTCAATATAAGTATGTTCTTATATATTTAGTGAAAATTAAACCAGTGGATGCTGCACTATTGTTTTTCTTCAGTAGAGAAACAGGCTGTCACTAGAGAGTAGTTTAATAGTATTTTTCTGGCTGACTGTGATTTCAAGAAAAACTGAGATACCCAGAAAATCTTGCAGTGGTGTTAACTTAAATTTTGGGTCTGATCAAAACATCTAAATGCTGGCATTATTAGAAAATGTTCACACTCAGAGAGCTAATCATGCTACCCTCTGTAGGTGGGCATACCCTGGGCACTGACTGTGAATGCCTGTGCCAAAGTGTAATTAGAACCCCGACTGAGCTGCAGAACTGCAGGAATTTCTCTTTCAAGTGGGGAAGGGATTCCATTTCTTTGGTAATTTTCCGGCAAGCCACAGCATTTAAAGCATTTTTTTAATTTGCTACCATGTCACCATTGCTTTGTTTCGGAAGAGCTTAGGAACAATCTTTTACATGACTTGAGTGCAAAATCCATCTCTTTTACTTTTCTGTGTATTCATCTCTGTACATTGCTGGGGTTTTTTGATTGTTCAGAGTGTCTGCAAGATATCATATAAGCATTTCTTGCTTCCTTTTAATGACTGCAGTTGATTTGCAATTGCAGTCCGTAAACCTAAGCCATTGCCATGGTTTAAGCTGAAGGCTGTGACAATGTAGGTTCTTCCCTCTTCAGAAATCTCCTTCCTTTGTATTGATCTTCTGGAACAAGATGAAGTAAAGCAATATATCTTATTTTGTGTCAATCACCACCATTCCATTCTTGAAATAAATTGCCCTTGTTATCCTTAGGTTAATTTCCTTTTCTTCCTCTCTTGTCTTTTCTAATGTTCATTCTCAAGTGTAACTAAAAAAATAAATGAAACAAATGGAAGTAAAGTTGGAGGGAGATACTATAACTATGTGATGATTCCTGATGCAGTTTTCACCATGCTAATAGTAATTATTCATACCAAATCATGTGGTGAATAGTTAATAGAATAATCCTCACTATTAATAAAGTTCTCTTGTTTTGCAAGTCGTTCTGAACAATTGACAATACTTATTTTTTTGAAATTGAAATTAAGAAAAATCGATATTCTAAAGTGCTTCCCTGCAGATAATTTATTCCTGTGAAACAAAGTCACTAGGTACAAGTTGCTTGTGTTTTTTAAATGGAGTTAAAGGCAAAATTAATATTCATCTCTATTAAACTCTCAAATGGACAAACTGCTATAGAGCAGCTATTCTTCTAAAATGGAAATAAGTATAATAAGTATACATCTATTTTTATAAGTGCTTAGTAGTCATTTTAATACTAAAAAGCACTTTAATTTAGTAGGGAAACTCACTCTTACATTGTTAAAACAGCCCTATGAGTTTGTCATCTGTAACAAACATTTCCTCACACAGTTCCCAATTGCCTGGGTATTTCTATTCTGTATCATGACAGAGGTTTAAAGAATCACATTAGGATTGATGCTTCACCTCCCTCTGAAATGACAAAGCCAAACAATTAAATCAAAGTCTAGCAAATTGACTGTGGCTGCTACAGATGCTATAGAGAATCCCACCAACAATTTTTTTTCATAGATGCATAGAAATAGTAACAAGGATTTTGTCCAAGATTATCTAGATGCCTTACTATCAATTATAGAAACAAATAAACAATAAAGCCCTTCTCATTATGCAATAATTTTCCCTATATATGT
This sequence comes from Erpornis zantholeuca, assembly GCA_013400515.1. Taxonomy (NCBI): domain Eukaryota; kingdom Metazoa; phylum Chordata; class Aves; order Passeriformes; family Timaliidae; genus Erpornis; species Erpornis zantholeuca. Next base: position 103,110 of record VZTN01009320.1, read on the forward strand.
GCTTTTTACAAAATATTTCTTCCGTGATGAATGGTGTAAATATATGTACTTAGGTGAATGCTGTGGAGGAGTACAGACTATTGTTTTGGCTATGGAGAGGTTTGTAAAGAGTTGTATCAGCATTCTTAATTGGCCAAGAGTATTTCAAGGAGAGGGAAGAGTTTATTCCTCACCACCAGTGTTTATAGTTATTTGTCTGTCTTGAGGAATGGCAGCTAAAAGAAGGGGACAGTGATAGATGGGTCTGCCTTTCTAAGCTGCTGGACATTGGTGGTAGTGAAGTTAATGGGGAAGTATCCTGCAATTTTCTTTGTGAGTAGAATTTATCTGGTTTTAAAGGTTTGGAGTAAAGGCATGAAAACAGTGGGTGTTTTTGGGGGCAATGACTGTGACAGAGAAGTTAAGAGAGCTCTACCTCCTGTGCACTCTGTCCGGCGGGGAGTGCCCAACATGGGGGATGCTGCAGCGGCAGCTGAGGCTGCAGCTGCCTGGAGACCCAAAGATTCCTTAATCCAGGTAAGTCTGGTCTAAGGCCATGGACTATGCCTAGCCCTGTACATGCTCAATATAAAAAACAAACTATAAATGCTCTTCATCATAGCCTTCTCATTTATCTGCCTGTTTTTTAATTCCCTCTGTATCTGCTGTATTTCCCCTGCCCCCACCAAGCTCCATTGCTTACAGTGTTCAATCAGTGCATCAAATATTAAAGGTACAGCTTGAGACAAATAAAATCATTCATGCTGTTTGTGTTGGCTTGGCATCAATAGCCAGCTAAAGAATACTATTCTGAGAACTTTGTTGCCATCAGTTGATGAAGCTGCTGTGTGCAGCAGGGTGTTGATGGGTAAGATTGCTTTATGTGAGGTGGAGGCTTTTTGACTTGGGAGCCAGAAAAAAATCACACCAATTTCAACTCCAGCTAAAACAAGAAGAATCTCTATTTTGGAGAAATAGAAAAGGACAAGATCAGAAAGAAAAGACAGGAAAACTAAAGGAGTTGGTGCCTGGATATTACAAGCATTTTAAACACCAAGTGAATATTATGGAAATTGTGCTAACTCTCACATCATCTGATGAGATGATTTAGGTTTATTCAGACTGCAATGAACAAATTGAAAAATTAAGATGACAAATTAAAATGGGTTGGTTGTTCTTTAATGAAAGAAGTATGCTTAGATCAAAGTAAAAACTCAAAAGGGAAGCTAAAAGGTTAGCCATACATTAATAATTCAATGTTCCTTGAGATTACTTTCATCATAGTAATTTTAAAAAGAGCTTTAGTCTGCGTCTTCATGTTCATCACTGAATCTGTGTGGAGTCTTTAAGTTGTGATACAGGTTGGCAAATAGGAAAAATATATTTTGGTCAGTTTGGCTCTCCATTGCAGCCCAGGTATGCCAAGTGGTATGTGCCAGATGGCATTGCCCTGATGAGGGGAGTCTTCCAAATACCCAGCTCTGAAAGATGGGGCAGACATCAGTGACAGTATTAGAATGATACAGTGCCCCCGAGCAAGTACTCCAATACAGTTTGTTTGAGTATGTCTTGATTTGAATCTTATCAGAGAATTTGCAAAAGCCAATTTATTTTGCTCATATTTCTTACAGAAGTGAAATCTCCTGTATGGTATAAATAAGAGGCCATACAGCTTCAAGCATATAACTAGCCTTACTGCCTTCAGAACATTAAAATTACATACAGGTTCAATTACCTCAATGATTTAAGGCTTCTGCTTGTTTAACCACCAGGGAAACATTTCCAACACTTATGTATCTTTTCTAGGCTGTGTGGAGTCACAGCACAGATGAACACAAGATAGTACAGTTCACAAAAAGGACTAATAGATCATTAGACTCTTTACAAAGTAATAATTGCTTTAAGTGGTAAGCCCAAAAGCTTAATTGTCCTTGGGTGTTCTGATCAATATTGCCAAAACCAACTGTTTCTTCAAGTACCTTGAGTATAATGCCACAGCTGAGGTTGTTAGTGCAAAATTGAGACAAATATTATTCCACATAAAAAAAGAGAAAGATAGAAAAATAGAGAATTCTTGAAAATAAGTTTTTCCTAAAATGTAGGGAGAAATACAGTTAATTTCCATTGCAACCAGATTCTTATCAGCTTTAAAAAATTGGTTTGCAACAGCAAAGATCATAGACAGAGAGGACAGATATTTAATGAATTTTTTGAAGGGAAGGGGGAAAGTGAGTTGAAGAGATGTGGTTTGTATCCAAAGAAACTTTACTACTGTGTTCTGAGGGATTTGATGCCATGTCTTTTTATTTTATGTCATTGAGTAGCTTTGCTGCAGAGGTGATCTCTTCATCTGAGCAGGCTCTTTGGTACTTGCTGAGCTTTTGCTGAGCTTTCAACATCTGACATTCTCAGCATGGAGCCCTGGTAGAACAAGACCATAGCTGTGTAAATTCCTCCAGTATTTGGTAGTGTGACCTGTTTATCCATCATATTCTTCCTGCCATTTCATTTGGAAGTGACAGTCTCTTGTTATTCTTAAGTTCCAATTCAATTATTTTATGATGTGAGCACTAAATGCATGCCCAGTCAACCTTAAAAGCATAACATACTGCTAACCATTAAAAATTAAACGTATTATCCATTTTGGCTTTTCTAATTCCTGCAGACACTAGAAGTTTCAAAGGACATTAATTATGCTTACTCTGCTCTAATTGGAGCAGAGTTGCACATTTTTATGAGGTTGCTTGAGTTCCCTCCATATTGAAGCTCCCTCACTTAAGCTTTCCCAGATAATTTAAATGATTAGAATATCAGTGTCTCTTCTGTTTTCCTTTTTCTTCATTAGGATTGGTCAGAAATAGTTTGGTTATGCTAGAGAGTGATTTTAATCATTATTAATTTACCCCCAAAAAATTTTCCCACAAAAAAAGTCAGTATTTTTGCAATGTGAATAAGGTGATATTGTTCATGAATTCACCTTTCATTTTTATTCCCGTGGAGTTCACTATACACCTTTAGAAACATTTCTAGTGCAATTGCTAGTGTAGTGAACTAGATTGCAGTGAGAAGAGGTCAGTTCAACATCTGTCTTTCTTATTTTGCCTACACAGTAATGCACACCATTCTGCTACTTAAGAAGTCTCTGGAGTATGATATAAACTGAGATTTAATGACTTGGAACCTGCTGTTTCAACTGATATTTTGACAAGCTCCTAGCCTGCTGTAGCTTATGCAAGACTGGTTGCTTTTAATTTCAGACTATGTGATACCACCAAAACATTTTTAATCACAAACTTCAAGGTAAAACTAGTGAATACAGCAGTTTCTTCAATTAGAGTTCAATCCCACCCAACTTTAACCCGTCCCACTAAAGTGTGCCTCAGTGTTTTATTAATTTCTACTTCCAGCTTCTCTTAGGCTTCACTAGTTTTCTGGGAGGCATTTCTCTTCCTTTGACATTTATTAATGCTTTATGATAACAAATGTGTGACATGCATCAGGAAAAGCAATTGATTTTGTAACTGAAGTCATTAAGCATGTCCTATGCTCCAGTGAGTTACAAGGTGCAGACAGTGAGAAGTTGCCATGAATGCCAGTACATCAGAGTTGGATCTTGGTTGCCTGAGTCTTATCACTGATATGTCCAGGTGAAGTGTAGAAAATTATTCTTTTACTGAGATCTGAGTGTTGTGGCTTTTTCTCTCAGTGCAGGGTGTCCTTGAGTAAGGCTGTGCTTCTGTGTTAGTGCAGTTCAGCTAAATTTTGCAATAGCAGAGGGTAAACTACTTTTAGTTTATGTGATTTAAAAAAAAAATCAGCTTCACTTTTGGCAAAAGCAGGGCATAGGCTATTTGTAGGATTCTTAAACATTCTGACCTTGCTTTGTTCCATCCATTCTGGAGCATATTTAAATCAGTGAAAAGTTCTGCTTAAAAAGAGATTTTGCAGTCTTTTTAGTAGAGGTGATTCTGGGTTTGGGGCTACAGTCATTGAACATTACAGTTAAAATGAACTCATTAAGTAAACACAGTTAAAAGCATTGTGTCTGGCTTTATACGTTCAACTAATTAGTATGTCAAGTAAAAATTGATTGGTTTGTTTTTTTAATTGCAGGGCTCTTAGCATATTTGTCTTTTCCTAGTGATTTACTAGTCAGGTACCTTCTCTTCAAATATTTTTTATTCAATAAATTTTAGTACAAATGAAATACACTTTAGAAATACAAAGCCATGCTCCCCCTCAGAGCACTTTTCTGTGCAAAGGAAATGTTGGTTTCTATTCTGGAAAGCCTGTGACTGCCAGAAACATTCATGGGTTTGGATTTCTCACCTGACCAAACTAAGACTGCCTGGAAAGTGGGGCAGCATCTGTAGGTGCCTTGCACAGCCTGTCTTTGGAAACTTGGGTTAAAATTATTCTCTCCATGCCTGATTTTCTTTGACAAAACCAGGAGGCCAGAAATTACAAGCATATGAGTTATAGTATGCTTTCTTTTTAAATTACGAAACTCAAGGCCAGATTAATTCTGCTGTCCTTATCCTTGCTTTTTGAGGGGATTTTATATTTATTCATACTCTAAGAAAGAAGACCAAATGTTCTGATTTACAATAGTGTGGGTTGCAGTTCTATAATTAATGTGAACAGGTAACCTTATTTTGTAGGCTCAGGGTATATGGGATTATAATACAATCACTTCTATTTGTGTGTCTGATCAAATCTTTCTTTTAATCTACTTTTGAACCTAGTAAGAAGCTGATGTGAGATTTTTAATATTATTTATTATAACTAATAGTTGAAAATCGAAATAAAATTTGAGTTTCGTTGCCACTTGTAACCCGTTCAGGAGCATGTAACAAGAGTTTTAACACTTATTGTTGCCTCTGGTCTAGCCAAGCCCACACTGAATACTACTGTTCTTAGAATAAATAATGGCAGTAGCAGAAACTATATTAATGTTTAACTGTAGTATATTGGAACTTACAGCAAGTGCCCAAATGTACAGTACCACAGTTTTATTTTTTCTTAAATTTTATGAAAGATCCAGTAATACTAATGATGTATTATTCCAATATGCTTGGAATCTTAGGAAAATAATTTTTTCCCTATGTTCTACAATGCTACATTAAAAGAAAACCCCTCCAACTTTCAAGAATCTTTCAAGGGCTTGAAAAAAAAAGCATTTTAGTAAGAAGTGATGTAACTGTTACATTGATGGTGTGAACAAGTGGTGTCAGAAAAATATCCTCCCATTAGTCACTGTTAAATATCCTGCATAGTTTGCATTCTCTCCCTTAACCTGTAAGGTCAAGATAAGTAATATCTGCTTCAGTAAATATGCCCCTTTTTATTGTATTTTACTTTCCAGATAGGTTTAAGCAAGGTTGATGTTGAGGAAATACTTCTACCAGGTATTAAGGCAGGTTAAACCTTTATTTTGCATTCAAAAAAAAAGATTTGGTTGCCATCCATGTCAATCTAATCTTTAAATTACCCTAGATCCAGAGAATCTATTGATTTTTTTCATTAATCATACTTGAGGGGTTCAGCACTTACCACAGTGAATTTTGAAATGCAATCCCAAAGGACTAAAAATTTGCAAGTTTTGCCTCTAATTCTGACTGTAACCATAAAAAATGCAAGACAGTGCAAAATCTGGGCACTGCAAAATTGTGAACAATTTCTGTTTCTTATGTCCTAAGACTGTAATTGTATCCCAGCGGCCCTTGTATGACCTTTCCCAAAATGCCAGCCATTTTCTGTTTTGGAAAGAAGTTAACAGCCATGGTAAGCCTCCAGTCAGTGATTTTCCAGTCCAGCTGAACCCCTCTCTGCAAATACCTGTCACTGCTTCTCAGGGCAGGGGTTTGCAACACTGCACCAGGTCCACCCCCAAATCCTGTCCCAAGATGTTCTGACCATACCCACGCCTTGAGTTACTCTTGCAGTCTCACTTTCTGGAGCTGCTCTCTGATAACCCAGCTTTCAAATAACAAGTTCTGTGGGAGACTTATTATTCCATTTTGCTCCTTCTGGTAACCCAAACAATAAAATCCAAGTGAGACAGTTATAGAATCATCCTAGAAATCTCCTTGGGCTACATATTACACCAAACACGCCGACGAGTTTTAAAATGTACTCTGGTGTTTTTCCAGTTTTTGGTTTTTAACTGATCTGGAAATTCTATTTGCATGTTCCTATTTCTTGTAGTTTTTCTTTGACACATAAAGCATTGACATTTTCAGACTGTTTATTGTGAAAATGCAGTATGAATATTGTCCTTGATGTCCTTTCTGGCTGATCCAAGCTTGTTTCTTCTGCAGATTATCTAATTTTCTTGCAGCTGTGAAACATACACTAAACCTGCTCCTTCAGTGAAAAAGCCAGAGAATTGCATTTCCTTGTCAGGTTGTATTGCTTCAGCCTGTGCAGCACATATAAACCAACTTCCCTTCATTCTTTTAACCCTTACCAAGTCAAGTTTGTCATGTTTGTTTTTTTTTTTTTTTATGCAGCTCATCTTCAGAATTAATTCACTTCCTTTTCCATTGGCAAGGGAGAAGACTTTTGCAAGCACCACTGACTTTGTGGCCAGGTGATGGTGTTGAATGTCATTGAATGACATTGCAGTGTCAGCAAGTATTTTCTTCAGTCTTTGTATTTGTCACGTCTTTATGAATTTCCATTGTATTACAGAAAACTCCATTGTTTTCCTCACAGACAGTATGATAGTGGTGTAGGACTGGGTAGCCTACTGGTATTTGAGGAAAAGCTTTTTTCAGAGAGGAAGGATTAGAGTTTTTTGACCTTTACAATCAGAGCTCCTTATGGATGGGCTGGAGTTGTAGCATCACTTTTTATGGCTTTCATAGAATCATTTAGATTGGAAAAGTCCCTTAAGATCATGGATTCCAACCATTGACCTAATGCTACCAATAACACCAAGACTTTGCAACACTTTTGCAATACCTCTCCATTAGAACTGTGATTTCATCTTTACAGGTGGCTCAGAGTATCTCGCTTATGCACACTGTGAATGTGGAGACCACACTTGGATAGCTGAGTTTATATTAAGCAGATTTTCACTAAGTAGATTTTCAGATAAATATTTTAATTTTGTGTAGAAGCCACACTCTCTAGTGGAGACCTAAAATGTCAAATTTATGCCTCGGATGAATTATTTAATCTGTACCACTAGCATCTGAAAAGTTACAGTTTCAAGGGAAATAAGGAAACTGTAAATAAGCAAGTAAACAAAATACTCAAAATACCTTTTTTTAAAAAAGAAATTATCACCCCAAATTGTTTTCCTTTCATTTTCCTACTCCCCACAGGGCTCTTCTGACTGCCACAAGTCAAGTTACTTCTGTTAAAAGACAGAAAGGCTTTTGTTCTGCAAACAAAAATTACATGTTTTGCTTTTGTTTGTTTGCTTGCTTTTTTCACCTTCCGGTGCAAAAAGCTCTTTTTCCTTAACTCAGAAAGTAGAGGAATGAGCATCTCAAAGACCCTAGAGTTTGCAAATTAACAGGTGCATCTTTGCAATAAATACTTATTCATACAGGACGAGAGTATGAATGTATTTAACATGATCCTGTCATTTAAATCAAGATTACACAAGGAAATTCAGAGAATTATTTAAATTTCTGTTAAGCTTTTTCTAAGTCCTTACTCTTTGTGGTATTTTATGATGTTCTGATAAATATCAAATTAGGAAAACATTCACTCAACAGAGAAGAAAGCGATTCTCCTGACTGAACAGATTAACAAAAATGTCATGAGACTGTTGATACATACAGCAAACAATCATCAATGACATTCTCCTTTTGAGGGACTAATTCTGATTAGCCATTGTTTGCACCTACTGGGCCTCCTCTATATTGGTTATTTGATTCATGTGCTAAGAATAACAAGGAGTGCTCAGAGTGGCGCTGAAATTTCAGTTTGTTCTGCAAAAATAATAGAACTGAGGATTGAAAATTACAAATGGGATAATTGCAAAATTTCAGTAAGACTAAAGAAACATTTTAACTTAAGCACGTATTATGAAAATAGTCCTCTGATTGTGGCCAAATTTAATCATGGGATTATGTGTGATTAAAATCCAGGGCCTGGAAATCATATAATTATTTAAAATACAACTCTTGGCCAAAATAGCTTTCAGTTACATTATATTGTTTACTATATATTCTGGAATACTGAAAGGAACACAAAGGAACAGGGAAAAGCAGCTATATTGCCTTCTTATCTGAAATATACACACTACTGTGTAATTAAATTAGTCATTATCAACCCTGTAGAGTTTACTTACCATCAGCATTTTTAGTATGCCACTCCTTTGTTACCCATTAAGTTCTTTTCTTTGAGATCAAGTGGCTAATGATGATTAATGACAATCACAGTGCCAATGTTTAGATGCCTAGCTGAATCTGAAGTGTTGGTTCCCTCAAAATCAGAGGGCAATGCTGAATGTGGAAAGTAAAGATTCGACTTCAGTTGTCCTAGTAGAGAGAATAATGATTTCTTTAATGGCATATAAATATATCCCCTGTATTACTCTTTACTCAATTCCTTTTCATTTTTGGGTTCCAGCCACAGATTTTCCAAGGGACTTTATTTAGGCATCTGTGATGAAGCCTGGATAACTATCTGGAATATCTTATAATGCTATAGGTTTTTCTGAGGAAGATAATAAATAACTTGATTTTTTAACACATATTTTCTGCAAGCATTACTTAATCTTCTTGAAAAATTTAATTTTCTTTTTGTTTATACATTCTGGACCAAATAATACTGGAGGCTATTTCTACTACTAAGAGCATATTTACTAATATTTTGATTGAGGACATTTAAATTAAATGCTCTTTTCTTTATTACATTATTTTAACTGAATTTTATTAAAATTTATACAAAGTCATATGTCTCTTTGAATTGTGGAAATCCCTTGATTTCACCATCAAGGTGTCACATATCCTATTTATGCCACAGTCATGGTAAAAATATTCTGGGGTTTTTAATTTGCTCATTTAATTTACATTAATCATCCCAGCTAACGAGCATCATTTCTTTCACACAAGAGACTCATTAAAACTTAAAAATTAATTGCCCGTGACCCAGAATGATATTGTGTCTCTGCTGAAATGATGAACACTATGCTTTTCAAACCATATTTTCTTTTGTAGCCTTTGTAACATCAACTGCTATTGATTAAAACAGGCTGGTGCTGCCAACTATCATACAGTGAGTGCAACAGCAGAGGATTATCAGGAAAATCATTAGGCCCCAGCAATCAAACACACAAGCGTACGAATTTACACCACTGGCTCTTAAACCACAGTTAATTTGTTCATGTTTTCCTAAGAGCAATTAACAGCAGGCAGGAGTTTTAATGAAATAAGCTGGTGATTCCCACAGGGACTATTTGTAATGAGCATTACTGAGCAGCAGCAGCTTCGAAGTGTTTACATTAAGACATGATTAATAACAAAGCTGTTAAGCTACACATTGGGTAAAATGAAGACCCAAATCAAGGGGTATTTCTGCTTAAGTAATCCTATCCATTGGCATATTCCCTAAGTATATTTTTGGAGAGGAGAGAGGTGGAATTTACCTCTCTTAATTATTCTTCGTGCAAAATCGACAGAATTCTAGTCACTTCTTGCACATATGTAGTTTTCAACAATGTGATATTTTATTAAAGTGGGATTGTATTGAAACACTTAGAAATTTTCATTAGTGTCTGCTTATGAGTTACTTGGAGCTGTATGAATGAGCTGTGAAAGGAATTAATTAAATTTCTGTTAAGGTTAAACAGGATGTTAAACATGCCAGTGGAAATCAATTTTAGGCGTTTGTTACAAAAAACTGCCAAAAGTTTAATAACCACGTTCTTAATTTCTGCATGACTGAGTATCAAATCAAACATGCTTTTTCAAAAAAAGCCCCCAGAAACCTGAAATTATCCAAAACATGAGAAACATTTTTGAGAAACTTATGCTAGAAAGTGAGATTTTTAGAAGCACCAAAGTGATTTAGAGAAAAATACACCATGTGAAATCAAGGAAATTCATGCTTCTAAGGAATGTAACTACTTACAGAAATCTATGGCATGATGAAATAAATCCCTGGATTTTTCAAAATGTTGTATCGTTGTTCCACAAGACTGTTGGATGTTCTATGAATTGTAATGTGAGATAATTTCATACTTACTGGTATCACTGAACTCAAACTGGTATTTGACTCGGCTTGCTTTAAAATGCCGTTGCAATTAAAATTCTGTGTTGTGTTTCAGTAGCCTCGGTGAATGTCAGCCTTTTGACTGAGGGGCCTTGATGCTTTAGCACAGTCCTTGCCTTGCTGCTCACAGCACGGGGCCTTTAATCTGATTCACTGTGGCAAGTTTGGAAATCAGAAACAGTTGTGCTTATAGCTCCTGACTGAGTAAACTAAATCTGCTGTTTTGATTGCACTTGTCTTACTGCAGTCCTTTAAAAGTGTGACACATTAAATAAAAAATGTACTGCCTTCGTTATGAACGCCCCCTCCCAAATCAGCATAATCAAAGAGTAATCAACATTTACATACCATGTCTTTCCAAATCAGAATTAATTCTCTTATTTTGGATTCGCAGCTTTTTCTTTATGGAATGCTTAAGCATCACATTTACGTGAGGAAAATCAGTTTAATGTAATTTGGAATTGTTTCTGTTGAATTCATTAGGCACTCACTTGTGTTTAGGACAGGAATTCTACCAGAGGCTGTTATTTCATGAGGAGACCAAGTAAAGCAGTGCAGATGGGAAGTGGAAGTGAAGGAGCATCTCTTGCTCTGCACTGAGTTACACACACCAAGGAAAGAATTTGGCCAGGATGCAAAACTACACTGTATTAATGTAGACATTGTATTAATGTGTGTACTAAAGCATAAATAGCCCAATGGATCAATTGACACTGATTTCTGTTGAGATGAACTCAAAATTTATAAAAAGTACAGTGGTACTTTTTTGACTGAAGTTGCCAATTACTGTGTTTTCTATGCTACTTCGGACACCTAGGGAAAAAAAAAGCTAAACTTATAAAATGTCATGAGATCATTCATATTTATAAAACTTTATTGATCCTAATCGTGGGCCTAAGATTTGGCGACCTGATCTTTTAATAAAAGAAGAACATAATATTTGTGTGAGTGGACAAGACCTTAAATTAAGGTTTTCTTGGGGGAAGATGGATAGTTTCCTCTACTAGGACAGGTTAGGTGAAGAAGGGGCCTGAAGTCATTAGAAGATTTAGTCTATTAATTAATGCTTCAGATTTAGAAAGGTTCCAAATATCTTTTGAAATTACTCATATGGAGCTCTGCTTCATTAAAGATCCTCCATTTTCTTCTGATGGCGATAATTACAACAGTAGTCAAGTCCCTTCTCAAGCCTTTGGTAAGATAAATATGCCAGTTTCTTTGTAAAGCACTTTAAAAGCAATATTTTTGTTGAGGCTACCTTCTTCTTTCTAATCTTCTCTCTTTTCTAGTAATTGTTTTGCTAAAGCAATTGTAAGGGAGACTTTACTCCTTCCAAATAAATCCAGCTGAATAATTGCTGTTCTCTAGCCTTGAGTTAATCATTAATTCCAAAGGTATTAAATTGCTGCTGTAAAAGCAGCATTACACATTTTTATTATACAAGCCAAGTATTGATGTAAACATTTCTACCTGCAGGATAAGATTATAAGTTGGAAAAACAGAGAGTGGTTTTGTGAATAGAATAAAATATCCTAAATATGAAGGGAAAGTGAATTTTTTTTAAAATACAATGAATCCAAAAATGCATTCCATTTCAGTTTATGCCCTGGTGAGTATAGCACCAAAGAATTCACACTGCTTCTTTCTGGGTCTAATCCATAGGTTAGATCTGTAAGGAAAAAATGAAATATTGGTTTCCCATACAAACAAGTACATCAGTGACTTAGTAGAAGACCAAGTACTGTGAGATAAACATGTATCTGATGTGATGGACTCAAGGGCTCCTTCTGTCAGCTCTTGGCCACAGAACTCCCAACAGTATTACAGGACTCCATCTACATTCCCAAAGCATTGGCATGCCACAGTCAGCAAAACTTTCCTTCCAGCTTCTTGCATGGAAAGCACAAGTCTCTGTCACCATAAGCACTGCTCCAGCTGCAGAACACTGTGGGTTTAGATACTTCATTGCCATTAAATGAAAACAAACAAAAATTCCGCAACACTTCCATGTAGTTTGTTCTACATTAGAAAAAAGGGCAATTCTGGAGAGCTTGGGTTAAACCATGGACATTAACAATTCTAAATCTGGTAAACCTTTTAAAACAGCCATTATAATCAACCAATGCCAAAGTAATTAAGTATAAAGACTCTGTAAATCATACATTAATTCTACTTTTTAATTTTCAGCATCACTTCATCAAAAAAACCCGAACTACCTCTCAGCACATGTGTTGATATATTATAAACTTGCTATTTATAAAATTTTGGAAAAGTACTTGTCTCTGATTACCCCATTTTCATTATATACATATTCAGATGTGTAATTATAGCAATTCAAAGCAGTGTGTATAGTGCAGTATTAAACACAAGACAGGTTTCAATTAGAAATACAGGCATTTGGGGTTTTCTGGTTTTTATTTCCATTGCCTATTTTTAGGTATTTATACTTTGTATTGAGGTATTTATTTCTAGATATCTTTTTACTGAATTGGTATTCTATATTCAGTATTATTTTCCCCCAGTTCTGTATATACACCAATCTTCTATGTCTGACTAGAGGAAGTCCATGTTTCCTATTGCCACCTTACATTGCTTTTTTCATGTTGCTCTGTCTAGTCATAAAGATTTATCTTTATTTCTTCTTTATTTTTTTTCCTGAAACCGTATAGTCTTCTCTAATATTTATTATCTTAAGGAGCAATTCTTATTCTCTGTAAGTTGTTATTAAGGTAGCTTTGATTTAGGTATTGATACTGTGACCAGTAATGTTTTGCAGTGTATTTGTCTTCTTCCTATTTGCTTATTCCTTGAATATCCCAGTGAATCGTGGTTAAATACACAGGTTAAACTGCAAAACATTTCAACAGCACATACCTGCGTTTTTGTTAGTTTGGTTTGTTTTCATCCAAGTGGAAATGAAGAGCTGCAGTTGTGCTGGGTACACTCAGAAATTATAGCAGAACAAAACTCTCCTAATGGAATAGATCTGCTTTTGAAATGCTCAGTTCCAGGCTGCTCATTGCCTCAACAAACATCACGGTGTGCAGAGAGCTTTTCCTGCTGAACTCACGTGAGTGGAGCCAAGCTTTGTTCCCAGTCTCTCTGGAGAGGACAGGCGCTCAGGCTGCTGACAGAGGAACCCTGCAGATAGCCCGGGGGGTTTCTGCATCGCTGCAGCCACCAGCAGCTCTTTAAAGTTCTCCTTGAAGATGGGCTGGAGCAGTTTGAAAGGCAAACAATTCTGGTAACTTCTGTGGGAAGGGAGACTCAAACAACACCCCCACCCCCCTGAAAGACCCAGCAGCTGATGACTTGTCTCGAGGACAAAAGAAGAAGTAACACAGTCAAGTTGCAGGTGTACAGTGAAATAATTACTTGCAGGTCAGTGAAAAATCTTGTAAGTTGATTTTGGGTGTTGTTAATGGTGTGTGTCTTCAGGGATAGGACTGTCACAGCAAAATGAAGAGTACAGCCTCAGCTATTCTTTCTGATGAGAAATTTAGATAAAAAATCAGAAAAGTGAAGGGATTTGGAAAAATATCTATAAATATCTGTGGTCAGCACTATGGGCATGTGGCAGGGCCTGAGTTGAAAAGTGGGACTCCTATATGCACAAAAGGTAGTTTCCTTGTCACCTCATAGAAAATTTGAAATTATTTTGAAATGGCTGCTAAAAATGCCAATTTAAGTTTCTCTGTTTACTTTTTTTTAAGTTTTACATTTTGCATAATCCTGTCAAAACCATTTAAAATTCTTATTTTATGATATTACCTCAATTTCATTAAAATATGTGTTAATGAATAACACAATAATGTCCTGGTATGGATAATTCATGTGCTCTCTGACAGGCTTCACTGTATAATAACACCTCGGATTATTCATAGTCCCAGATTATCAATCATAGTAGAAATGGTATTGCATGAGAAAAGTTATTGCTAGCTAAACAAATGAGCTTTATCTTGTAAGTTACTAAATTACTAGAGTACCCTTATGCATGACTAGCCCTGGGTTTTGATTACCAACTTCAGTGTTCGTTAGAATAATGTCAAGCTGAAGTTAACCACAATTTAAATACAAAATCCTTAAACCCAGGTCCTAATGTAATTTTAGTTTAGCTGCTGCTAATAGAGTTGCACTCCTGAGATGATGTAGTTTAATACTTTCTCCTTCTTACAGTCAAGTTCTACTGTAGGAAATCCACGTTGTGATCTGAAAACCAGATACAACTTCATGCATTCCTGCTCTTTTCATGCCAGAATGCTTCACAAATGCACATGAAAAGGAAAGATTTAATTTTTTTCTCTTTGAAATCAAGTTCCCTTACAATCTGCTTGAAAATCAGGACTTCTCTTCCTTCTCTTACTGGGTAGTTTCCTGTCCAACAAACCCCAAGTGGGATGATCATTTTTTAGCTGCCTGCAGTTTTGATGGCACAGAGGTGATAGCTCTCCACTGCCTTCCCTTGAGCCATGCCAAAGATCTTCCCTGACTAAACAGAATGAGGACAAGGAGAACCTGCTGGAGCCACAGAGAATTTGGATAGGCATATTTGGAGGAAAGAGATTGGAGAGGAAAGCCCAGGTGTAAGTAGTAGGTAAGCAGGGGATTAACTGAGTGGGTAAGGAAGATTGAAACTGGATGGAAACACAAAGAGCAGCAACAGAAAAGCAATGCTGCAAAGCAGTTTTTAATGATGAAATGGAAATAGGCCTATGCCTACCATAATTGTTTATTTTCCTGAACCTAGAACAGAGCTGAAGATTATCAGATTTTTCCATGTCCCTTTTTGTCAGCAAACTTCTGGGAAGCCCAGTGATTGTCCTGTGGAGCTCTGGTTTTCATCTATGTTAGTGAAGGTATGAGATATCATAGCTATAAAAAACTGCAGGAGGAAACCACGAGGGTCTCAAAGATTTCAGCACTACTTATTGTCTGGATGTATATTGTGCTGTCATTCCAGGCATTTTATAATCCTATAAACACCTCAATTCCCAAGAAAGTGCTATTCTCCTTTAAAACAATATGTCAGTTTCTCATAAAGTCCCTGAACTTGTTATTCTGTGTAGTATGTTTTTTGTCACAGTGCTACCAAGTTTCCCTTTTGAGAGGAGGAAAACAAAATAAAACTTATTCAGGGAGATGGGAGCCATCTGTGCCTGTTCTAAAGAACACCAAGGGGATTTCACCACTTTTTAGTTTTTTAATCAATGACAGATTGTGCTAAGTCAGGCACCCAGTGATTTAAGAAATGCCAGTTTCTGATTCATAGAGCCTTCTGAAAATTGACTGAGTGAATATCTGGTGGCCCATGTTATTTTTTGAAAACAAGTTCAGTGAATCTTTCCAAAGGAAACCATATGGATGTCTTAGGTGATCAGATGCAAATTAAAAATAAACATTCGAGCAGCATATTTTAAAGGCAGTACACACCAATTAATATGGAAATAATTATTGCTAACTACTAGACCTGAACAGGAATGGAATTTTATTTTGGGGGAGAAAATAATGTTTTCTGCAGCTTTCCAAAACTGAAAAAAATTCATTTTACAGAATGAAATAAACTCCACAATTGCTCAAAGTCTTTCAGTTTGATACACTAAAACACCTCTACTTTGTTTTTTACTTTAAAAAAATTATATTCAATATGTTATACATATTTTAAAATGTATTTATTTTCAGTATATTATTATTTTTTCCATTTGGTATATTTATACTGAAAGTAACATTTTCCATGTTGGAGAAGTCAGCTTGGGTGACTTAGAGCTTTAACACATGGATTTTTCCATGCTTCTTCCCCAGTTCCTTTCTTGAAATGAAACATTGCTGAAATGAACACACCCTATCAACTGTTTTCCTTTTGTCAAAACTTCCACAAACCCCTGGAATTTGCTAAGTTTGACTTCTTTTAGTAGGAACCATATGCACAAGCAGTTCAGAGTTTTAATAATACAGAGGAGATACCCCAAAGGTTTGCTCCAATAAAGGCATTGCAGCCCTGGGTCTCTGTGCTGCAAGTGTTTGCTGCTGGGGGAAGTGTCCTGCTGCTCACAGTCCTTGTACTGTCCATCACTCCATCGTAACTGGGCTTCTACACATTTCTCCTCACTCAAGATGCATTTTCACTATTTCAAAATGGGTTACTGAGCAGTCATCTTTCCATATATAATGTTACTTATCAGTGAATTCTAACAGCAAAGGCTAAGTCTGGTTGGCTGCAAAGTGCTATGGAAGATCCAAATGTAACAGAAAAGCTGCATGAACATAAGCAAGTAAAATACTTTGTTCTTAGGAAGTGCTTTTTATCTCTTAACCCCAGAGTTTGTATCAAAGTGTTTGCATCTCTGTCTTGCTCTTGGGTATTTTGGACAATAAGGGGACAAAGCAATGGCTCAGCATCAAACAGCACAAGCCAGAGAAACCTCCTGATTCTCTGACTTAAAGCTGAGATAATGTATGCTATTTTCTGTCTGATTAAACTCATCATAATTAGGTTCATAAAAGGAATGGTGAATAAAGGGTCCAGCTGATAAGATAGGAAGCCAAAATTTTGTACCAAATATGATGCAAATTGTAATGTTTTCATACCATTTTTCTTTTCCCATCTGTTCTCGTTGCTTATATCTGTCCTTCCCATATGTGGCTGTAATAAGAAAAGGAACAACTTTACCCCTTGTGTTAGAAGGATTACTGTTTCAGTGATATACATTAATGATTTTTTTGTGGAAAGGTACTGGAATTACCGCAAGAAGGTATTTTCCTCCTAAGTTTCTCAGTCTCATAGCACGAAGAAGTCAAGTTATTATACATTTAAATTAGATTATTTCCTGGAGTTAAGACACCTTTCAGTTTTCCAGTTAAATTTCTCCCAGGCAATAAACATTAGTTGTTATTGCCACATTGCAATAGCTCCTTAAGCTGTCCTTTATTCTACATGTTGAACCTTCCAGCATAAACCCAGAGTTCTTTTAATCTTCCTTTGCTCAGCTCCCTTTGAGCAAGCTCTCTGTCCTCCCAACCTGTAATGCACACTTAATTTCTGGTAATGCCAGCAGCCTTCCAATTCACTTGTTTCAGTCTGAGTTTAAATTGAACATGGATTACCATAATTGTGGTAATACACTTAATCACTGCACTTATTCAAGATGCTGCAGCTGTGTTAGCTTTCCCTGAAGATTCCAATTGTTCTGTACAATTCCAGCAAGAAAATATCTTTTCAGACTTCACTAGTTTTAATATTATTCAGGGAACTTCTAAGGGGAGTTTTTGTCTACAGAAGTGTACAGTATTTGGAGATTCCTAAAGCTGCTTTCAGATTCTTGCTTATAGATATATTTGAAAACAATTGAGAGCCAAGGCTGCATCTTAAACGCATTCAGGGTTTGGTTTCCGGTACTGAAGTTCATTTTATCACTAGAAGATTCCTAAAAATCCTACTACAAGAATACAAATTAGAAAACAAGCATTCATATCCGAAATGAATGCCCAGATGGAAGTGAAATCCTCTCATTTTCATGCATCATGACTTTTCATTACTATCCGGTAAGATCAGACCCTAACCTCCATCTCCAGAAAATAATTTTGCACTGAGGTGGCATAACATTACACGGGGGTAAGGCTGGTGCCAAGGATAGAAAAGTGTGGAGGGAGCAATGTTATGGGAGTTTGGCGCTGGTGTTGGCATGGCCTTTGTGCTGCGGTGTCTCTGGAGCTTTGGGATTTGTGGTTTTCTGAACCCAAAGCGTAACCCTAACCCTAGCTCTGGATTGCAAGTTTAACGTCTGCATTGGACTGAATGAACCCGGGAGTAAGGCTGGTGCCAAGGATAGAAAAGTGTGGAGGGAGCAATGTTATGGCAGTGTGCCACTGGGGTTGGCATGGACTTTGCAGCTGAAGTGTCTCTGGAGCTGTGGGTTTTGTGGTTTTCTGAACCCGAACCCTCAGCGTAACCCTAACCCGAGCCCTTGATTGCGAGTTTTACCTCCGCATTGGACTGAACGAACCCGGGGGTAAGGCTGGTGCCAAGGAATAAAGGATGGAGGGAGCAATGTTGTGGCAGTGCCATGCTAGCCTTGGCATGGCCTTTTCAGCTGTAGTGTCCCTGGAGCTGTGGGCTTTGCGGTTTTCTAAATCCTAAGCCTGAGTGTAAGTCGAATTCTCAACCTCTGCGGAGCCGGAAAGCCACACGGGTGTGCGGCTGGTGCCAAGGATAGAAACGTCTGGAGGGAGCAATCTTATGGCAGTGTGGCGCTGGNCAGCGTAACCCTAACCCGAGCCCTTGATTGCGAGTTTTACCTCCGCATTGGACTGAACGAACCCGGGGGTAAGGCTGGTGCCAAGGAATAAAGGATGGAGGGAGCAATGTTGTGGCAGTGCCATGCTAGCCTTGGCATGGCCTTTTCAGCTGTAGTGTCCCTGGAGCTGTGGGCTTTGCGGTTTTCTAAATCCTAAGCCTGGGTGTAAGTCGAATTCTCAATGTCAGCGGAGCTGGAAAGCCGCCCAGGGGTGAGGCTGGTGCCAAGGATAGAAAAGTGTGGAGGGAGCAATGTTATGGCAGTGTGGCGCTGGTGTTGGCATGGCCTTTTCAGCTGCGGTGTCCCTGGAGCTGTGGGCATTGTGGTTTTCTAAACCCTAAGCGTAACCATAAGCGAAACCCAAACCCTAGCCCTAGATTGCCAGTTTAACGTCTACACTGGACTGAACGAACCCGGGAGTAAAGGCTGCTGCTAAGGAATAAAGGGTGGAGGGAACAATGCTGTGGCAGACCCATGCTAGCCTTGGCATGGCCTTTTCAGCTGTAGTGTCCCTGGAGCTGTGGGCTTTGTGGTTTTCTAAATCCTAACCCTGAGCGTAAGTCTAATTCTGAACCTCGGCGGAGCTGGAAAGCCACCCGGGGATGAGGCTGGTGCCAAGGATAGAAAAGTGTGGAATGAGCAATGTTATGGGAGTTTGGCGCTGGCGTTGGCAAGGCTTTTGCAGCTGCAGTGTCTCTGGAGCTGTGGGCTTTGTGGTTTTCTGAACCCTAACCCTAAGCGTAACCCTAACCCTAGCCCTAGATTTCAAGTTTTACCTCCGCATTGGACCGAACGAACCCGGGGGTAGGGCTGGTGCCAAGGAATAAAGCATGGGGGCAGCAATGTTGTGGCAGTTCCATGCTGGTCTTGGCCTGGGCTTTGCAGCAGCAGTGTCCCTGGAGCTGTGGGCTTTGTCCTTTTCACCACCCCAAACACAGGCATAAGTCTAACCATCAACCTAGGCGCTGCTTGAATGCCACCCGGGGTAAGGCTGGTGCCAAGGATAGAAAAGTGTGGAGGGAGCAATGTCGGGGCAGTGTGGCGCTGCCTTTGGCATGGCCTTTTCAGCTGCAGTGTCCCTGGAGCTGTGGGCTTTGTGGTTTTCTGAACCCTAACCCTAAGCGTAACCCTAACCCTAGCCCTAGATTTCAAGTTTTACCTCCGCATTGGACCGAACGAACCCGGGGGTAGGGCTGGTGCCAAGGAATAAAGCATGGGGGCAGCAATGTTGTGGCAGTTCCATGCTGGTCTTGGCCTGGGCTTTGCAGCAGCAGTGTCCCTGGAGCTGTGGTCTTTGTGCTTTTCTCCACCCCAAACACAGGCATAAGTCTAACCATCAACCTAGGCGCTGCTTGAATGCCACCCGGGGTAAGGCTGGTGCCAAGGATAGAAAAGTGTGGAGGGAGCAATGTCGGGGCAGTGTGGCGCTGCCTTTGGCATGGCCTTTTCAGCTGCAGTGTCCCTGGAGCTGTGGGCTTTGTGGTTTTCTGAACCCAAACCCTAAGCGTAACCCTAACCCTAGCCCTAGATTGCGAGTTTTACCTCTGCATTGGACTGAACGTACCTGGGGGTAAGGCTGGTGCCAAGGAATAAAGGGTGGAGAGAGCAATGTTGTGGCAGTGCCATGCTAGCCTTGGCATGGCATTTTCAGCTGTAGTGTCCCTGGAGCTGTGGGCTTTGCGGTTTTCTAAATCCTAAGCCTGAGTGTAAGTCGAATTCTCAACCTCTGCGGAGCCGGAAAGCCACACGGGTGTGCGGCTGGTGCCAAGGATAGAAACGTCTGGAGGGAGCAATCTTATGGCAGTGTGGCGCTGGTGTTGGCATGGCCTTTGCAGCTGCGGTGTCCCTGGAGCTGTGGGCTTGGTGGTTTTCTGAACCCGAACCCTAAGCGTAACCCTAAACCTAGCCCTAGATTGCAAGTTTAACCTCCGCATTGGACTGAACGAACCCGGGGGTAAGGCTGGTGCCAAGGAATAAAGGGTGGAGGGAGCAATGTTGTGGCAGTGCCATGCTAGCCTTGGCATGGCATTTTCAGCTGCGGTGTCCCTGGAGCTGTGGGCTTTGCGGTTTTCTGAACCCTAACCCTAAGCCTCACCCTAACCCTAGCTCGCTACAATTACGGACAGAAAAGTGTGTGTAGTTTGTAATCCATTTCACTTCCTTGGTGCGTATAAATTATCAGACATCCACAACTTCAGTTTAGCTGTTCTTTTTATTTTCTGTATCTGACACAGATTTTATAACCCTGCCAGTACTTTTTGAGGGAATATTAACTTGGCTGAATTTCTCGTGGGCTCTAAAGGCTAATGCAATTAAAAAATGTGTTGTTTTCTATTCAGGTAAAGAAATGAGACTAGGAATTTAAAGTAGACTGGAATAGCTGAGTTGGAAGGTGATATTTAAACAAGGTCATTTGTTCTCTTAATTTTGTATTTGTAAATTATCTCTTGTTATTTTCTAAAGTAGATGGCTAAAATTCTGATGGTAGGATAAATTCTGCACTGCTATTTTCAGAGTAATAATCTGCCAACAATGTGCTGCTCCATAGGATATCACCCACTGTTACTCTCTGGAATAGCTGCCATTTTCATTCTTCCTTTTTTGTTTTTTTTTGTAACCACTGATTTTGCCGTCTTTTAGTTTAGCTGAATTTTTGTCTTACTGGTTTAGCACAGCTGCATTTCACAAGGTGCAGGAAATCTCACACCTTACTTATTCTATGTATTTGGAAGACTATATGCTGCAAAGAGAAATCTCCCATGAAATATATCTATGACTCTATAGAAAAAATTGAGGATGAGTGTCATTGTATGATAGCAATTTGTACAATTGTGTTATAAAACCAGAGCTACTGTGTGATGATTTGATACCACATCATCCTTTGTTCCCTGTGAGCAGGTCTCACTCCTCAGGTTTCCATTCAGTTGACAGAGGTCCTTAATGCCCAGGCTACCTCCCTTCTCCTGAGTCCCATGAGCCTGAATCCTTTGTTCCTGAGTGGCAGCAGGAACCATCTGTAAAATCTGGAGTTTGGGGTGTTTTCTGTGACCTGTGTTCCCTACAAAGACACTCACAGTAGATGCCCTCCTTGCCCTGGCCCTTGCATGCTTCTGATGAATCTTCTGCATAGGTTAATATGCTCAAAATATTTTAGGAGGCACTTTTCTGAGATTACAACAGACCTCACTGAACGATAAAAACAAAGCTTAATGTCATTTTGATTTTTCTGTTATGATACCTGGTAATAATATGACATAAAGTATCTATTATGGAGAAATATTCCAGCAACATGTGAAAGAGCTAAATCAGAACGTGACCTTAAGTGCAATTGTAGCAAAAGAACATACAAGGCTATAAAGGTAGAGCAAATCTGTCTTGGAATGACTGCAGTCTCTGATACCTGACCGTGCATGAAAGGATGATTGATCTGCTGTTGTTAAAAGAGAAGACTCTGGGAAGGCCTATATAAAAAAAGTCAATGGCAGCAAAACGCAGGGACATAAGGGAAGCTGGAATAGCTCTTGATCCATAACAATGTCATATATTTGATGCAACTGCCTGACTTGGAAAAGCAGGATGATAATGAAGAGGATATACATAAAAGGGGTAGATAACATTCCTTTAACTTTTTAAAAAAGCTGAAAAAAAAGATTGGAAGCCATGTTTCCAAATCACTACCTGCAAGTAACAAGTCACAGACAAATGGTCATGCAAGTCCACCTCAGCACCTCAGATGTGGCAGCTGTTCATACACGTGCTTGTAGCTCTCAGGAAATGGGGACATAAACACACCTCTGCTTAAATAAGATAATGAGGAAAAAACGAAAGAAGAGGAAGGTGTAAAATAATACATTTTAAGGAAATAATTAGCCACAAATATAGCTATGATAAATGCAAATATGATGCAAGAATGGATTAAGCTAGGCATTTCTAGAAATGTGGGTGCTTAGTTATAAAAGCTCAACATTAAAAAAAAAAAGAGCTTGAGAATTACACTGGGAAAGAAAGAAATGGACACTACCTGTTAACAAATACCTTCAGCCTGAAGATGAAAAATCTAACATGTGACAACTTATGGCAGAAGAATATCCTTGGACCTTACTGGAAAAGTAATCTAAATGTTGATGTTTCTGGGGATTTTGACTTCTATTCTTTCCATGCTGGGTGTTAAACCTAGAGAGCAGAAGAAGTGGTTTCTTAGGGAAGTTTTGTTTGCTGAAGGAACTTGTGTGTGTGGTTATCTTGGCTTTTGATAAATGTTGAACCAACCGAATGGGTAACACTGCTTGTCTCCAAGAATACAACACAGTCACACCACAATAAGACAAAGCTCATGCTGACATCATACCGAAAAACCCAGCCTATCCTTTTTTTCAAAATACCTGTGTGCCTGAAATTGCCTCATGATCAGTGCCTCTCCTGAGCTTGAGTCAGAAGGTTAGAGCATTAGCCTTCATTTCTTATACAAAGGCAAGTGCCAAGCTATGCATGGACTCAGTGCAGAGCCAACTGGCACCAGACCCTTCTGACCTGCAGACCTGAGCTGGAAACTAGAGGAGCCAGCTCCAGAAAAAAAGCAAAATACTTGATTTTAAAGGAACTTTGTTGAAAAAGAATCACAAACCAACTGGTGCACTATAAATATTTCATGAAAGATACACACAAGTAGTACAATTTTATGTTCTATTAGAAAAGAAAAGATACTCGTTGCTGAAATGCTAATAAACTTTATGATGTGAAGAAACAGTAAAATGTGACACAGCTGTTAGGGCTAAATTACCCCTGTGCTTTAGATGCTTACTTGATAGGGAGTGCATGTCTTTGTGTGTCTTTTCTGAAAGTAGATCCTTTAGCAAAAATATGAGTGTTCCTGTTATTTATTTTGTAGTCATTAGCAGAAAGCTGTTATTTCACAAATGTGAAAGTAGATGCACTTAATTTACCATCCTCTTTCTAAGGAGAGGAATCTACTGTTTAACCTTGTTTATATTCTATGGTTACATAAAAGAGTCTGATCATGTCTCGTCACGGGTTCTAACTGCATCATTTCTTAAACATTTCCATTTTGCTTGATTCTTCTGTTCTTGTCTTCCCTTTTTGACTTGATTAAAATGGAAAACCTTTTCTTAAGAAGCATTCTGCAAAAAGATCCAATTTTTCCTTTCTGTTTCTACCAACTCTTTAGAGTATGAGAAGTCACCGATTCTCTTCTTGAAGCACGTTACATAATTGAGGTTGTGGAATCTCCTCTGGAGAAATTCAAACCCATCTGGACACAATCCAGAGTGACATGCTCTGGAGGACTGCCTGAGCAGTTCAGGTGGGTCCAGTGGTGCCTTCCAACCCTCCCCATTACGTGTGTGATTGTGGGGCAGCACAGCCTGGGCTGGGGCTGTGTGATTGATTGTGGGGCAACACTGCCTGGGCTGGGGCTGTGTGATTGATTGTGGGGCAGCACAGCCTGGGCTGGGGCTGTGTGATTGATTGTGGGGCAGCACAGCCTGGGCTGGGGCTGTGTGATTGATTGTGGGGCAGCACAGCCTGGGCTGGGGGTGTGTGATTGATTGTGGGGCAGCACAGCCTGGGCTGGGGCTGTGTGATTGTGGGGTAGCACAGCCTGGGCTGGGGCTGTGTGATTGATTGTGGGGTAGCATAGCTTGGGCTGGGGCTGGGTCTCTTTGCTGCTGGTAAAAGTCTGTGTGCTCAGCCCTGTTCTTATCAGGTACCACTTGGCCATATTTTTCTTTCTAGCAAATCAACCTGTGTGTTTATCAGTAACAATGATATCATTGATAACAAAGTCACAATGTCTTTCTCTGAACCTTTCTGTGTGGGAGAGACTATAATGCTTGTGGAGAAAAAGAAATTTTGGAAGTTTTGGAGTCATACAGTTAGTCAGGTATATATTATTGGCTCTAATTGTGGCTAAGAAAGTAAAGATATTTTGAAAATATAAAAAGCTTTCCCTGGGGAAAGTTGGTATCAAGTGTTGAATAAACTGCTTTGGCCTAGAAAAAGAAGCTTTACTCAGTACTAAAATCCATATAGTGAATTAATAAAATGCCTTTTTTTTTTTTTGGTTGGTTTTTTTTGTGGTTTTTTTTTTTTTTT
>VZTN01009321.1:7848-35695 GCA_013400515.1 Erpornis zantholeuca
AGAGATCATCGAAAACCGCATTCCTTTCTGTCAAGACGGATCATGCTGCCTTTCCACATCAACATATACCCATTGGCTGTTTTGTTTGAAGATGCCTTGGTTCTTGGTGCTGTTAATGACACTGTGCTCTATGACTGTTTATACACTCAAACCAGTGCTAGAGAACACTTAGAGGTTCTCTTTCCTTTCTCCATTGTTGAGAGAACCTCTCAGATCTACCTCCATCACATTTTACGCCAGCTCTTGGTTAGGAACCTCGGTGAACAAGCCTTGCTTTTGGCCCACTCCTGTGCCACATTACCATACTTTCCTCATGTACTAGAACTGATGCTTCATGAAGTGCTGGAAGAAGAAGCTACCTCGCGGGAACCCATTCCCGACCCTCTCCTTCCCACTGTGGCGAAGTTCATTACAGAATTCCCCCTCTTCCTGCAGACAGTTGTTCATTGTGCTAGGAAGACAGAATATGCCCTGTGGAATTACCTTTTTGCTGCTGTTGGAAACCCGAAGGACTTATTTGAAGAGTGCTTAATGGCCCAGGACTTGGACACTGCTGCCTCTTACCTTATTATCCTACAGGTAATGGCACCAAATATATGGCAAGACTGCTGATATTTACAAACATTGCAGTATTTTAAAAATAATGTCGTGTCAAAGTTGTCCATGTTCAACAGATTTTTCTGTTGATATTATGTCCAGTTATGAAGGGTGGTAAGATTATGCAGTGTAAGTAGTTAGTTTACTGTTTTAAAGTAGCAAGAAATTTGCTGTTTATAATCTTTGGTGTACTTGAATGTGATGCAGTGGAGCTTGACTTAATAGGACTTCCAATGTTCTACAGTAAAAGCAAATCACTTAATTATGCTTTGTTGCTTGCAGAATATGGAAGTTCCAGCAGTTAGCAGACAACATGCTACTCTCTTATTTAATACTGCCTTAGAGCAGGGGAAGTGGGATCTCTGTCGCCATATGATTAGATTTCTTAAAGCCATTGGCTCTGGAGAAACAGAAACACCCCCAGCTACACCAACAACTCAGGTTTGTGATGAGAAAAGTAAATACTGTGCATCAGACCTGGTATGATTAATCATCATGTTATATAGCATGTTTGGTCCTGTGAATGTATGTTTTTGTTCTCTTGGTTTTAGGAACCTAGTTCAAGTGGTGGCTTTGAGTTCTTCAGGCATCGCAGCATTAGTTTATCCCAATCAGCAGAGAATCTCCATAGCAAATTTAATTTGACAAAAACTCTGAGTATGCCCTCTGGCCCATCTGGGAAAAGGTAATGTCCTCTCCTTCCCCACTTTGTTAGGTACAGTACTAACTTTCTTAGCTAACTATAATTTAAGTTACAGAAATAAATTATATGATTGATTTGTTGTAATCTCCTTCTGTATCTTTTGCATTTGTCATTTCACAACTTTTGTACTGTTTGTGTCTCATAACCATCTTTGGAGAATATATGCTCACACATGTAAGTATATGTATGTGTGCTTGTATGTATACACAGGCATGCTTACAGAGATATTGCTGACCAACAGACTCTGAAACCACTGCATGTGGTACACATTACATGTGTAGTAATTTAAGTAGCTAGTGAGACCACATGCCTCATATTTAAAGGATCTGTTTTGCTGAAAAATACATTTTGAACAGCTGACAGCATCACAGTGTACAGTGTGCTGTGCTACTATTCACATGTTGATCTAGCAGTGCGTTTCCAAGCTACAAATAGAACCTTTAATGCCTTGGGGTGAACCCTTCTAAAGCTGCTGTATACAGACTTGATATTGATAGGTATTACAGTTCAGAAGTAGTATTGAATTAAAATTCAGTATCTTTGCTTTGGTTTTTTTCCCCATATGGATTTTTAAAGCAATCCTAGTATAAATTCAAATACTCTAAATTAGTAATTTTTAATATCATAAAGGTTTTGATAGGAAGGGTTGTACACTAATACTTGACTAGTTCTCTAAACTTCACAGTGTCATCTGCCTTTTATCTCTCTTACTTTACTTTTTTCTGCATAGTTTAATATTGTATAAATACTGCTGCTCTTGCAACTTAAATCCATTATTTCACGTACCTGTTGAGGCAGTGGGATCTTCCAGAGAATATAAACAGCCAGGAATGGTAGAAACTGCTTTTGTTGTTACATAGAAAGCCCCCTTCTGCTACTCTGGTCACTCAAAGTTCTGCAGTTGTGGCCAACAGCCTTTGCGACTCAGCTGTATCAGTGCTCACGTGGGCTGTTCTGTGCTGTGTGTGCAGGTGGAGTAAAGACAGTGACTGTGCCGAGAACATGTACATTGACATGATGCTCTGGCGGCACGCTCGGCGTCTGCTGGAGGAGATCAAGCTGAAAGACCTCGGCTGCTTTGCTGCACAGTTAGGCTTTGAGCTGATTGGCTGGTTGTGCAAGGAGCGAGCCAGAGCTGCCCGCGTGGAGGATTTTGTGTTTGCTTTGAAAAAGCTACACAAGGATTTCCTCTGGCCATTTCCAGTTATACCAGCTTCATCCATTAATTCACCTTTCAAGAATGGAAAGTATAAGACAGGTATAGTAACATCTGAATTTGATATGAGTTAGATTTCCCTTCTGCAATGCTACATCTGTGAATCTCAATCTGTTCTGCTTCTGTGCAGCCAAGATAAGAACAGCCTGAGGCTTGCCACCTGCACAGCTTTCTCATACAGGGTCTATTTTTTGGCAGAGATTCTCTTTAGCACAGACAGTATCTCTTGTGTGATTACTATTTTTGTTGAAATATCCTGCTTTCTCAGGTGCCCTGAACTGGGAATCAGTTGTGCAGATGTTGAACTGAATGTGGAAATAGCTCCAGTGTAAATTCTGCTGCCGAAAATTATTAAAATCACTATTATTATATAGTCTCTAGATGAGGTATTGATTCGCTTTTTTAAAATTAAAAAGCAATGTTCCTAATATTTGAAATTTACTTTATGTTAGAGGGTAAGAACTTTGAAGACTTTGCTGTATACCTCCTTTATGTTACTGATCTCTTCACTTTACAGCAAAGTTGACACTTGCTACCTTATCTCCATAGGGCAAGGTTGACATTGGCTGCCAAGTCTCCCTCTTCTTATTTACTATCATTATTTACTTCTTTTGGTGCTAATACTTTGTCACATGATACTTCTTTTATGCCAGTGCTCACATAAAAAGCTCATCATAAATTCCTGAAATACCTAAACTTGCTGCATTCCTTTGTATTTTGTTAGTCCCCTGAATATTGACTTAGATGCAATTTTAGCTTCCTGAAATGCCTGGAGAGAGCTGTCTAAATTTCCTTTTGGATACTTACGTGATTTCTGTATGATTTTCTTATTTTGATTTTTTTTAGCCATGGGGGAGCAACTGCTAAAATCTCAGTCTGCAGACACCTTTGTAAACATGGACATGGACACGGGGGTTTCAAACACACCTCGCAGTCGCAGCTGGCTTGGTACTATCAGCTCTTCTCAGAGAGAGATTGACACTGTTTCATCCCATGGACCACACATGCAAGATGCATTCCTTTCTCCTTTGCTAAGTAAAGGTTAGTCGCTCTTCCTTCTACCTGCTCATTGGAAGAATGTGAAGCGTGTGCTTATATTTTGATACTTGCATGTCACTGCTGTATTGTTGCTTCTCAATTGCTGATAAGGAAAAATCAGGAAAGAAAGAAAGGACTTAAGGAAAAGTGAACTGAAATTTTTACAACAGAAAGATAATGCCCATGTTGTATATCTCTGCGTACATGAAGTTGAATACGAAGCAGGTATTTCATCAGTGGTAATAACTTCAAGTTCAGTATTTTTTCAGTCTGACTAGGAAGAGTGTCCTATTTTGTAATTTTTTTTTTCTTTGTCTCTTGCATGGATCAACTCCTTGCAGGGGTTGGAACAGCTCTAATTGCATGAACTTTTGCTTTTGGGTTTCTTAAGAATAATATTCGATACATTACTTTTTGAGCAAGTTGAGGAAATTAGAGACCCATATAGTTGTATTTTTTCATATGACTGTATTTAAATTGCTTTTTAAAACTTTAATGTATGATCAGCTTACTAAAACAAAAAATATATATTTTTATATAAAATATATTATTANTATACTTCCTCTTGCCTTTGAGGATAGAGCAATGTTTTCAGTGGTACCTAAATCATGTGATTTCCACTCTATTAGGGCAAAGATCTAAGTACCTAGTGTGAATTACAATCTCTTTAAGACTGTAGAGCCTTCTGTGAGATTCTGAGCATTTGGAGATCTTCTCTGTCAGCTCGGGCACTGTGTCATTTTATTTTCACTCCTGTTTCTCTTGTTTTTTAAATCTGGAGACTGCAAGAAAACGGGTATCTCTTTTCATTGCACTGACTTTACTGCTGTCTGCCACTTCAGCTCTTTCTATCAACAAGTGTATCAGGGTTTTTTTCTGAGCTGGATGAAGACCTTTGAGTTCAATGGGCTTTGGTACACATTTTGAAGCAGTTTACTTCTAAAGAAACTAAATTAATAGTCTTTAAAACATTGCAAGCTGAATTCTAATAACAATTTCACAAATTACTGATCCAGCACTGGCATTCATGGGCAAGAAGGTAATCAAATAACCTTTTGACTTCCTACATTTTCCAAGAAAAATACATCTGCTTTAATATGGAAATTGTTCTCAAGGGTAGGTGCCTTCATGACTCACTGCTGTAATGGTTTTAGCTTTGATGTTACTGTTCCTTGGGAAATTTTACTGAATGTGCTCTTCATGTTTTTACTAGAAATATTTGTTTTTGTAATTTGTGCAGGTAAATATTTACATTACAAAGCATTCAAACTCTTCATGGTTTTGTGTGAAGAAAAGAATTTGATATTGAAACTTCATTTTAACAAAATTAAAGATTAAGAAAGCAGAATTTTAGACAGATTGTAACCCTTCCTAGACTTAATTCTAGGACTATAGTATGCAAGATACTGTATTTGTGCTTTTATGATGATTGCTAGCACGTATCTAGGATCTCTTACTGATACTAATTCTCCTGAATTATTTTTGCAATTCCTGCAACAATAGTTTTACCATACAGTGTGACAAGAAGAATGCTGAAGTGGGATGGACAGTACACCTGAAGTAACTGTGATACACCGTAAAACATTACTGTTTGTCAGTTTTTATAGAAAGTAGTTCAGAAATTTTGAATCTTACTAAAGTAAGTAGTTTCTTTTTTCCCTTATGTTTCTGAGTGTTTTTGATAGGTGATGAATGCAGCATTGGTTCAGCAACGGACCTGACTGAAACAAGTTCTATGGTGGATGGAGACTGGACCATGGTGGATGAAAACTTCTCCAGTCTAAGTTTAACTCAGTCAGAGCTTGAGCAGCTCTCCCTAGAACTGGCCAGCAAAGGGCCACACAAGTCACAGGTGCAGCTGCGGTAAGTAATGACACATGTGCCTTGGCAACTGAGAGTTGCTGGCACGCAGCATTAGGAGAAAGAAGCAATCTACACAATCACACTGCAACTTTTGTCTTTGGAGTAGAAAAATAAATAAACAAACTGGGGTTTTTTTCCATATAGGTATTTGCTACATATCTTCATGGAAGCAGGATGTCTGGATTGGTGTGTTGTCATAGGCCTTATTCTCAGAGAATCTTCAGTTATCAACCAGGTTTTCAGTATCATGCAGTCCTCTGATATTGATGGAGAAATCTGTCAGAATATCAAGACAGGCCTAGATGCTGTTGAGAAGTGGGCTTCTACGGATTGGTAAGTGGTTACTTTCTACCCTCATACTCACTCCAGCTGTAGATTGTTTGTTCCCTAAAAAGTAACTTTGAGTTATCTTAGCTGTAACCTCACTTCAGAGAGCTGTAATCAAACTGGGAAAAAAAGAGCAAACCAAAACCAAAAGCAATCAGGTTTCCAACTGTGACAGAAGTACTAATTTTAATTCACTCATGATGTTCTATCCCATTCTCATCCTAGCCCTGGGTACAAGCCATTTCTAAATATCATCAAACCACAGATCCAGAAACTAAATGAAATAGTAGAAGAGCAAGTACAACCTGATGCGTTTCAGCCTGTGAATCCTTCTAAGGTTCCTGAACAAGTGAACCCAAGAGCTGAGGAAAGCAGGACTTCATCTAGCCATGGCACTAATCCTCAGAGTGATGCTGGCAGCAGCAATGCAAGCAGGCATGAAGAGGACAAGGCTAAGACAGAGGATGAGGATTCATTCCAAGAAGGCAGTTATGACTGTGTTGTGTCTTAAATGGAAGATTAACTACTTCCCAAGCATCAGGTGTGAAAGGAAGCAAACCAGCTCCTAGATCTGCTTCCATGTTTTGGATTTGAACTCTTTTTTTAATTTTGTTTGTTTGTTTTGGTTTTTTAATATTTCAATCTTTGGAATTTTTAGTGGGGATAACTAAACATCAGTTTCATCTAATAATTTCAAAAGGAGGCATGATTCTTTTTTGATGCAATCGTCAGACTGCAGCTTTACATTTTGATACTTTAAATAGTGTTGGAGAGACAGTGAACACACATGGAGACAGATTGAGCCAATGTTCATCAGTACCTTTACATCACCAAGACATTCTGAAGAAACTACTTATATCTTGCTTGAGTTTAAAAGGCGAAGAGGGGATTAAATATAAAAACTGTTTTCTTTGCAGCTTGCCTGCCTAATAAATGTCTGATCAATGCAGTTCAGATTGGTTTGATACCAATATTTTGTATTAAAGGACTGTAAAATATATTGTATGTTTTTGTGAATAATCTTGTATAAATACTCAAGGTTGTACCATATTTGGAGGTACCTATATGTATTTGCATGTTTCTAGACAACTAGTAAAGTTAAAGCAGAGTTGCACTTCTTTCTGGATGAGGCATACTTTACTGACCTAACATTGACACAAGGTGGCTTACCTGTTTTTTACTGCCACTTAACAGATCTTGTAGTTGGGTTAAGGGACTGCTGAAGGTTATTTATTTCATTGTAAATTCTTTTCTGATAAATGGGTTTTTAAAATGTAAATAATCATCATATACTCTTGCTATGGAAAACTAGTTTAACAGCTCATACTTAAACATTTTTCAAACATTTTATAATATGCATACTTCTAAGACATATTTAACTTTCATACAATGTTATGGAAAGCTGGCTGCAGAAGTCTGTTGCTTTGAGGTACTTATTTTTTCTAGCTGCTGTCCCTATGTAATAACTACCTGTAACAGTATTAATTTAGATATTAGCTTGTTTGTACTGTGCAATCTGAACAAAAATGCAACATTACTCATTTTATACACAATAAATTAGTTTATTTTTTATAACATCACTTGATTACTGACATGGACCAAACTAGTCATCATAGGGTAGTTACAGCATCTGTTGCTTTTCTAGTGTAGTTACTAAAGGCACATCCATTTAAACTCTGTCAATTAGGACTATTCACAATTAAGTTTTAAATAAATTGTGGTTTCATCATCTTTATTTCCTTTGTAGATAAGATCAAGTGCTTTAAAATGTACAAATATTAAACTGTTGCTTTAGAATGGCTTTACTAAGCCAATACAACCAGTACAAGTGCAATAATTGCGAGTATTACTTGGAAAGCTGGAGCTATTAATGAGTGCAACTTGAACTTCATTTTAAGAGTTGAAACTGAGACTAAAGTTAGAGGAAAGAACCCGGTCTGAGTCCCAGCATTAAGCTTATTCTGCATTGTAGCTACTGGTTACAGATAATGTCTATCATACCTACAAGCCTGTTGTGACCTGACGTCAAAATTCATTATTGTTTTAAGGGGATAATACTTAAAGCTTTTTTTATGATAAAGAGACTTGCTTAATCTATGTTAAAAAAAATAAAAACTGTGCTTCAAGTTAATATTTTTCTGTCGTTCTGTGGTAATGATGTAAGCCAAGCCCATCCTGGTCAGCTTTCTGCTGTTCAGGTTTTGGATCTGTGCAAGTAAAACCATACATTAACTGATATATTAACATTCTTAATATTCATATCTTATTACTGTGCTACTGTTGTTTAGCAGGTAAATCTTTTTAGTTGTGAAATTTTAGAAGTTTGTACTTCTTTAGTAGTAATTTTCTCTATGCAAATCTTACGTGCTAATTTTGTATTTTGATTTCACTGCTGTTATACATGTAATTAAAAGACAAATGTATTCAACTTTACTTGAAGTTACTCCTGTGAAAAATAACTATTTCTGACTTCAAGCCATCCAGGTAGGCCATCTTAGAGAGACAAAGTTCTCAAAGAAACCACCTGCTGAGGATTGTTTTTTATACTCCTGTAGCTTGTTTTTTACAGGATGAAGAATCAAACCTTTACCTTATTAGTGTATCTTTGAAGTTACATCCACCTGCTGCTGTGAAAAGAGATGTGCTGGGCTTAGGTAAAAAATGCTGTGGGAAGTGAGTGAGGAACAGTCCTGCAGGCCGCCAGGCCCATAAAGGAGGAGCAGGAGGAGGTATTCCAGGCACTGGAACGGGGATTCCCTGCAGCCTGTGGCTCTGTACAAGTAGACACACACAGTAAATGGTAACAGTCTTGCTATTAGCATCTGCTGTGGTACTGCTCAGCAGCTCAGTCCTCTTAGATGGTGGGGAAGCAGGCTCTCTATCTGCAACCCGCTGTGGAGCATGCTGGAGCAGACACCCACAGTGGCAGCCTTCGAGCACCTGTGCTAAGCAGGTGGATGCAGAAGCCCTGAAGGAAGCTGCAACCCAAAGAACCCACGCAAGAGCAGGTTTCTGGCAGGAACCAAGGCCCACAGGGGTTCCATGGAAGAACAGGCTCTTTCTGAAGGACCACCCCAGCAAGAACAGAATCTACTTTGAAGCAGTTTATGAGAGCCTGTATCCCATAGAGCAGACCCCATGCTGGAGCAGGGCAGTAAGTGAGGAGAGGAAGGAAGCAGAGAGGAAAAGTTACAGACTGACCATGACCTGACCCTTAACTAACCCTCCCCAGTCCTTCTACACCACTGTGGGAGAGTAAGTAGAAGAGTGAATCTGGGAAGGAAAGGGAAGTTGGGGGAAAGTGTATTAATATTTATCATGTTTTTATTTTAATGGGTAATAAAATTTTCCCAAGGCCAGTTTCACCTGTTTGTGGGTACCAGTGAGTAATATCCCCATCTCAGCCTATGAATTTTCTCATCCTATTTTCTTCTCCTCATCTGCTGTGGGGAGGGTGTCAGAGAGCAGTTTGGTAGGTACCCACCAGCCACCAAGAGTTAACCCATCCCCAAAGTCATCTACAAATCTGCACTACTGAGCTAAAGGTAGGAAAAATGGGCCACTTAACCAGTTGAGGATCAGCATCTTTTTATGGAATTCCAACACCTTGACACTCTTCTCACTTTGTCTATCCAGCTCATGGCTGATGTCAGATTTTCTTCCTTCACAACAATTTGCTTAACATCAATTTTCTTGTGTGTTTCTCATCCTGTGCAAAACCAATTGCCTCAGAAAAACAGCAACAATACTCTATGTTCCTTGGTACCAATTTAACAGATCCTTTCACAAGGGGTATGCTTGCAAAACTGCATGAATCGAGTCACATTTCTGGAGATAATTTTTCACAATCACTTTTGTCAGCCCAAGTAAGCTAGTTTTCCTCAGCGTGTTTTAGGCTAAGAAACCAGTTCAAACAGTTTTAGAGCTGAAGTGTTTCTAAGCTACAGGTTAGAGACACACTGTCAAATAAGTGGAAATACCTGAATTCACATCTAGCCAGAATCTGTACAAAGAGGTCCTTTTCATAATAAACTGAGGGGAGAAGTTGTGGTATTATAAAAGATGATGGGTAACTGCTGAGGGTGGTAAGCTGGCTTCAACTGAAGGAAAGATTTCCCCCAAGTAAGGGGGAAAAGAAAGGCTACAGCCACAACTTACTGTCTCAGCTTATTTCCTATCCTGGAGCTGAAGACTGTTGAAGTACTCCAGTAGGCAGTGACAGGCATAGCAGCGTAGGGTCAGTGGGCTAAGTCATCCCAGTGTTTAAGCACAGAAAAGAGAGATACAAACTTGTTGAGTGTGTTTTATTTATCACCTGCTCCCTGAAATAGGAAACTCCTCGGGCTTACTTACAGAGAGAGCACTGAGAGACAACTTCACAAGTCCACAGCTGGAACCTGAAGCTACTACACAGCAGACACAAGGCACCCAACTACTCTTTCCTAACTTTTTTCAAATTGTTGTCTCCTATCCAAAAAATTCCAACTCCCTAAAACCCCCCAACAAACATAAAACAAACAAACAAAAAAATCCCAAATAAAACAAAACAAAAACCTCAAAACAAACCAAAACCACCCAAAGAGAGCAAACCACCGCCCCCTCCCCTGAAAAGAACATCCCCAAATAAACTGCATGGGCAGCTTTCTAAGATGGTTACTCAAATTCACCTGTATAGTTACTGGCTTTAAACCTTTTATTTGTTCCATTCTCAGAACAGGTTGAAAGAACTGCTCCTTTTTTAGATGAATTACTGCTTGTTTTTAAGACTGATTCTTTCAGCTTTCTGAAACTGAATTTTTTAAAAATAAGTTTGCTAAGGACCATTGATGTTTGACATTCTGCTTGAAATACAGACAGCAGTGTCTCGATCTTCCTAAAGTGATTTGTACTTCCTGCTCAAGACTCTGCTTTAGTGCTTAGGCTGTTCTCAAGCTGCACCCAACAGCTTTGACAGAACCATAAAGTGCTGCAGCCCAACATAACCTCTTTTGCAGTGAACATGGAAGCCTGGCTAATTTCTAAGATCAAGTTATCCTCCAAGACTGGTAGGGATTTTCATGAAGGTTGAGAATGCATATTCTGTCTTTAAGAAGGCACAGTTACATAAATTGACACTAACCACTGAATGCAGGTTTACTGATCTCATGTCTTGCTTCCATTCTCCACCAAGACCACACACCAAGTTCTGAGATGGGCCATCCTGCAGGCCCCTTCCAGATAATTATCGAAAGTCAGATTAGGTTTAGCCCTCTGGGGAGAAGAGTATGGAACAGCTTCGCCATGCAGATCAAATGTTCTTCAGCTATGTCCCACCTGCTACAATTAGCTCTGTATAGACCTGTTAGATCTGTCTATTTGATTAATGTTTTTCCAGGGGGATTGCAATCCAACCAAGATTGACAGACTATAAAGACAGGTCTTAATAGCACAGAACAGCCCCACTCAGCTCAACAGTCTGTTAGTTTGTGTATGATAGCTGAAATTTCCCTGTTCATTTCACCTATCCCAACACTTTCTTCAAATGCAGACTTCTACTTGAAAGGCAATCTTGAAGGTACGGTGACACACATAATGATGCACTAGATTGTATAACCACAACATGTAAAGGCCTTCTTTGCTTAGATTGATAAGGTGCTTAGTGCTTAGAGAGCATCAGAAGTATGTATTTTAATACAGAACATAGTAGATTCTCAAAGCCATCAAAACCAGGGAAGAACAGAAGAAAGCAATTTAGAAACTGCTGTGGATGTAAATTGTTTTGGATGAGCATAGTGTTGGGGTTTTAGAAGTTCCCCGTTCTTTTGTTCTCTCCCTCTTAAAGGAATTTTTCCCGTTTTGTTGCTAAGGAACAAATTGCTCGGTACTTAAGAGAAACAAAGGGACCTGGCCACAGGGGGAAGGTCTGACTAGCTGCCCTCTTTTTGCCTGGAGTTTTTCTCATTGGGCAGAAACTGGAACTGGGCGGGATTGGAACTGGCAAAGGGGAGCGAGATACAGCCTGGCTGCAGTTCGCTGGTATCGGGAGAGAGAGAGAGGCTGCTCTGCCCTGCCGCTCCTCTGCTGCTTCTGCCGCTGCTTCTGCTGCTGCTGCTGTGAGCTTTTTGCTACACTGTAGCCGCGGCACCACCTGCCCACCGAGATGTCCCGAGACCCTGCTGCAGCTCCGGAGTTTGATACATCTGGGATTTGGGTCCATCTCTCCTGCTGCAGCCTGCTGTTCCCGAGGGCCCTGCCTCTCTGCCCCAGGGTTTGTGCAGCAGCTTCTCCTCCGCCATTACCGCGTGAGGGCCGAGCTGGCTCCGAGCGCCCCCTGCCGGCCGTGAGCGGCACTGCAGCGCAGGGAAAGGCCTAGGAGCCGAGAGAGGCTGCACTGGGGCCTGCTCTGCTTGGGATCGCTGCCAGAGTTACTGCTGCTTGTCTGCCTGCTTATATATATATATATACCTAGTGAAGAACTAGCCTATAACTAAAGAACTAGTTATTCCTACCCCTCATATCTGTGCCTGAAAGCCCTTAATTTCGAAATTATAATAATTTGGAGGGAAGGGGGTTACATCTTCTATTCCAAGGGAGGCTCCTGCCTTCCTTAGCAGACACACCTGTCTTTCAAACCAAGACACACAGGGTGATTGAAATCAACCTTTAAGAATAAATAATTTTTCTACTCTATGCCCTTGTATCCTTAAAGTTACCAGCTGCTTGCATTTTATACACTTATAAAGAGTAAGACACACTGCTTTTTAATGAGAAATAATAACCCACAGTAGCAGAAGACTAATCTTGTATTTGAATGGGGAAGCAGATGGACACAAACAGCAAAATTTTCCATCCTGATTTTTTCTGTTATCAACAATAAATCTGGTCTCAACCATCAATTTTGCAAAGAATACTTAGTGCCTGACTACCAGTGACTCCTCTGTATCACATCTCATTTCAAAAACCACCTTCCTGTCCTGAAACCAGCCAGGACACCCACTTTAACTTTTGTCAACTCAGATGATTTTTGTGTTCTTTGTCCAAGCTTATTTTCCACACAGCTCTAACATCAGCTGTCTAACCCAGCACCTCTTAGCAGTATTTCTACCCCAAGCTCAAATAAAACATTACTGCAGTGAATGAAAATAACTTAAATATACCTTTAATCATGCTAAAAATCAAGTTTCACCAATCAAGTTTTGCTTTTATTTACGAAGACCGAAATTTGCAACAAACCAGATATACCTCATAATTAAATTATTTAACAAGGATTAAATCCTGAGACAGTAGAAGTTATTGCTTCACTTAAAAGTTTCAGAAACTGCCAACAGGCATTTTTACATTTTTGGCTCCCAGTATGAATTCTTCACACAGAACTTTCAAAGCTTTAAATCAGAGGCAAAACACAAAAATCAAAACTGAGGAAGATGGCAAATATCAGTGCAGCTTTAGTTAACTAGCTGTGCATCAGCTAGAGTACAGTACAACACATTCACTGAGATTCAAGACAGGAGTTTTAGTTCATAACTCTGATTTTCAAATCAATAGTAGCACTTTAAAATAATACAGGGATTGTAGTTTCAAATCAGATACAAGTGAGTGATGATTAGTGCACATTAATGCGTAAACCCACAGGTTTTAAGATACTGATGGCCACTTCACTATGATTACAGGAATTAAACCTCTTACCCTAGCCCACGCGTGAGGTGACAATCTTTGTGAATGTCTCTTGCAACCAATGACACTGGTTTTTTCCACTATTAGACACAGAATTATTACAGAACAATATGAAGGAAAAATACCTGACTGGAGAGTTGTCATCCATCAGAGCTCACACAAATTAACTGCCACATTTTCTTTCATGTGCTCTGCAAAACTTACCAGCACTAGCATGTTTCTACTTGAAATGATGATGCCTGCACAAAATCTGTTCTGCATGACATTAGGCAACACTCATGAGATGAAAAAACCCTTAAAATTTGTAGCATGATATTGATATAGCGAAATGTTTTATATGTAACTTGGAAAAAGCATGAAGTTCCTTCAGATACATTGAGCTCTTTGAATTTCAGAAATTACCCTTAACTACTAACCACTGCACTAAAAAACCCCCAAACCTGGTTAAGTATAAACAAAAGAAGTCAGTAGCTTCTGATTTCAAAGCCTGTCAATTAAAATTGGAAGATACTCATTTATAAAATCCATCCTGTGAAAATAAAAGTAGAGCAATCCAGACATATTAGACATCTTTTTAAGATTACTCTTTTAGGTATTTTTCCTTATGGAAAGCAAACCTTATTTTAAGAAATAGTAAAATGTATTGGCAAGTGCAATAATGTCACATTACCAAAAATCTCTCCAGAGGAGATACCAATATTAGCCAATTCTAATAAATTGGAAGGTAACTTAAAATTTAGAATCGATCAATTTTAAGACATCCACATAAAGGAGTGGGGACTTAGCACTCTTACACATGAGAGAGCAATGCTCATGTGCTGATAGTAAAAGATCCTAACAGGAACAAAACCACAAGATGGTACTTAGGTTGAACTGAGCCACTCATGCTCTAACACCAAAGAGACAGGAAAAGGGGTAGAACTAAGTTTTTTAACAGAAACATACCATTTGAATAAACAATTACAACATTCCATCATAATATTGATTTCTCTGCATTGTGCATTTGCCAAGGACTCAATGCAACCTATATGAGCACCACAGCTTTCAGTGACTTCATCCAGTGACAAAAGGAATGCCCAGGACTTTGCCACCTTTGTCCTGCTCCTGCAGGAACAAGCTTCCTTTGGCAGGAGATCTGACTTGAATAGGACGGAAAGGATTGGTAGGTGATACTCCACATACCTGTGAAGTACAGTTGTATTTTACATAGCATCTAAATAATTCCATGAAGCCCTTTCATTACAATTACCACCATTTATTATGCTAATATTACCTCGTCAAGTGCAGTTTTCATTTTAAGAAACCTACTAACCAAACTGCCACTTCAGTGGAAGAGCCAAGGTGAATTGCATTCATGTTGACAGAAGTTCGTTATATCCCCAAGATAGCAGTAGTCTTCAAATAGTCAAACTGCCAAAGAAACACCATTTGCTGAAGTATTTTAAATTCTTGCTGAAGTCTCTGGCATCTTGTTAGAAAGTGCTTGCCACAAGAGCATTCTGTGTCAGAGACAACCCTATCAGCCCTACAGCACTGCTGTCAAAAGACAAAAAGGTCGTAAGTACAGGACCAGCCAGATGAAAATGTCCAGTTTGGAAACCTCTCCAGTAAGGCATGGAGTTGAGGTGACTTTTGATCTTCCCCAAAAAAGTAATGTGCTGCTATGGCAAGGGAGACTATTCCATCAGAATGCTTTTCTGGGACCTGAAAGTTAGAAAAAAAGACAACACAGCTTTTATGATTGTTCATGACTTTCCAACATGAGATCAATTCAGATGCACTTTTCTACAGACAGTATCTATGCAACAAACTTCATCCTGCAGTTCTTTGTCCTGTGTTAAAATACTTCCTATCTTCAACATATCAGTCTGATTACATGACAAGTTCAATTTGAAATGAACTGGCAAACAGATATTTAGATCACAGCATTTCTAATGTGTTACACAGCTTCCATGTGCCCCAACTTCAATGTTTGTATCTGTCTGTTTTGCTGACAAATCCAGAGATCCTTCTACTGCAAAAAAAAGGATATATGGCCGTTTCTGCCTAGCTTTGCCTCTATCAGTCTTGCAAGGCTTGTCACACTTGAGACTCCAGTCTGCCTGATTGAGTACCCTGTGAGGATTATTTGTGTTTAGACTGCCTGGTGCAGGAAGGAAAAAAGGATGTACAAAGATATTTGCAGTATTTATTCAAAGGATAAGACACTTAAACCTATCGTAAAAACATACGGATCTGCAAAAAGTTATTCCTTTGCAAGTTAGAATGGTGGGGAGGCAGATCATAAATCCCACTAAAATAACAAGGCTGGAAGCCTTGCTTCCAGCTGACAATAATGTAAAAGAAAATTTTGAGAACAAAGCTTTTACAACTCTCTTCAGCTTCAAGACCAAGGACTCTGTAATTTCCCAAAAACAAGCAAACAAGGGAAGAGAAATGGAAATGGAACTACTCATAATAATAAAAATCAACTCTGAAATAACAGTAGTGAAGATAAAACTTCAAGAACTGTGAGGTTAAGATGGGAGAAATCCAAACTTATGACCAAAGACCATGGAGACAAGAAAAATATTTTTTCCCTTGGCTGTCAGCCAGGGAAAGTTGGTGGACTACTCATGGAAAATACACGGGAGCTGATCTGTAAAGCTGACAGAAGAGGGATACCAGAATTAAGATCTATCAAATAAAGCAAAGCTTTATTTCCTGACTTTTTATTTACTATTTTCCACATAGGAATGCAGCCATGGTGGGAAGTGGGCGGACCGAGGCATCACCAGCGGCACTCACCGTCAGTTCTACCCAGAAGCGCCAGGGAGCCGCGTGCAGCCCGCGGGAGTAGAACACGAAGTAGTCTCCCCCCAGGCTGGCCACCGGCATTCCATCCGCGAGAGACCAGCGGGACAGGGCCGACCCCGTGCGTGGCCGCACGTACAGGGACATGTGGCTCGGGCCTGCGGGGACAGAGATGTGTGTCCACATGATCAACGGGAGAGGCGGGATAACCATCTGCTTTTCCCACAGAATAGCATGTCATCCTTGTATTGCTGTTCATGTCTTCCAAAGCATGATAAAAATGTCTTGTCTACAGAAGATGCTTCAATTTTTGCTAAGCGCCAGGATAAGTGAGATGATGATGTAACGGAAGAATACAGGAAGTTTTACAATATAAACATAATATATTTCTATATATGCTAGCATGTAAAATGCTACAAGATGCACTTTTAGAAAGGACCTGCTGTAAAACAATCAAGACTTACTCAAGACAGATGAGGTTATCAGTCCCGGAACTAAGAACTGCAATACACTGCTCACAGATTCTAGTGTGCTATGAAACAGAATTAATTCATGCTAATCCTACAATCTTACTACCAAAGCTTACTATCCTGGGAATGGCACTGGAACATGCAGTATTGGAGTCAAAGCTTGATTTATTATGGGCATGAAATAAACACAAATTATAAACCAGAAGCATCAGTCACTCACCAGATACTTCAAAGCTTAACCTCACAGAGTTCCTGGGCATCAGCTCCTTGGACAGAAGTTTAAACTGAATGGGGCTTCTTGGCAAAATTTCTGGAGCGGGAAGATACCAGTTTTTCCTGTGGAGAAAAAAAAAGTTTCAAGTTATTCTCAATGCAACACCCTGACATACTAAACATCAGAAGACAAGAAATTTCTCTATAGTACAGCTGACTGTGCTGCTACTACATGAAATATTCAAAAGGTCTTGATTTTAGCAGGAGGCAGGTAATAGCAGCTTCTGTCCAGACAAATATTTGAAGTGCATATTAACATAAAACCAGTCACCAGTGTATTCATTCATTACCCCCATCACCTGCCTTAATTTACAAAATAAATGAGTGAGAATACTTTCACCTTCAAATGGCTACGCTTTTGCACACAAGATTCTCGAGGTGTGAGAAATAGCCACAGCAAATGGTTTTCTTCTGTGCAGACTTGTTACTCTAGCCATCCTCTGCTGGCAGCTGGGATGGAGGAGGGAAGAAGGGAGGAGACATATATCCTCCTACTCTGAACTGCCCTTTAGGAGGCCTCCTTTCACCTTTCTCTCCACTGATGCTTACATCTATTTTCCACACATCAACTTCTACAGTTCCTGCAGTAGACCCATGAATCTCTTGTACAGACTCTGGCAGAAGACACAGCACCTAGGCCGAAGTTTGTCTTCCGTAGAGGAAGGATTAATTACTTTTAGACCAAGATTATCCTTAGGTTTTTTTCCCTTACATAAGTGAAATGGCATAAATGATCGCTATACTTTGCAGTAAAGTGCTCAAGTGAAGCAGAGTTCACACCAACCGGAACATGAAATGCACTGGCAGAATCCAAGGAAGGCCACAGAAGGGAGCTTGCTCCTCGCATGGAGTTCTAATGGTGTCATTGATTTCAGGTACATGGGGAGTTATGTGAGATATTCCATTATAATCGAACCCATTAATCCATATGCCAGAGTCACTTTTAACCACATTTCCATCTATATCATGAAATCTTCTGCTCGTGTGCTAGAAGAAAAACAAACACAGAAAGATGATGGAGTCTCTGGAGTTTTGCAAGAGTTAGAGGTGATTCTGAAATATCCTCCTGTGAATCCTTAAGGCCTACTGCATTTTCAGTATGCACTGAACACATATCTGAGTATTTATGAATACAAATGCAAGAATTAATCAGCTAAGACACATACCATAAAAACACAATCAGATTACTCTGTTTTAGCCCACCTCAAACCACATTCATTTTTTAAATTATCATCACTTACAAAATTTGTCCACTTAAAATCCCCTAAAACACCCAGCTCTTCTGACACAGATGAGCTGAACACTGAGATTGAACAGGGGAAAAATTAGCAATCATTTCAAATCCAGGAATAATCATTAGAGCTTTTAAATCAAGAAAGAAAGGGAATATTACTGTTTCTGGGATGGAGGAGGTGCAGGAATTAAACCTTGAAAAAAAACACTCTTGCAACCAAAAGCGGCAATACAACATACAAAGCTTTTCTTACCTGGAGAAAGACTCGCTTGGGCTTTGGATTAGCTACATCAGAACTGTAAGGAAAGAAGATTCCACTACAAACGAGAATCAGAG
The DNA here is from genome assembly GCA_013400515.1 of Erpornis zantholeuca. NCBI lineage: Eukaryota > Metazoa > Chordata > Aves > Passeriformes > Timaliidae > Erpornis > Erpornis zantholeuca. Next base: position 26,352 of record VZTN01009321.1, read on the forward strand.
TGACTACAAACACAGTAGTTAAAGTTACTAGCGTCGTTTTTGTACTTTTGACAAGGTAAATGAAGTTAATCTAGAGAATAAAAAAACAATCCAGTTATAAAATTGCAACACTTAAGATATAAGACACTACTTGTATAAGTGGAACTGAAGGTACATTAAAAAGACATAATTGCAACCTCATACATTTCTTTTTAATCTCAGTATTTAAAACTGAGATTTTTCAAGCTGATTTATTTTACAAAGAAGGAATAAAGTGAATATTTCCTGGAGCTTTCAAAAACTTTCCTGTTTTTAAAACATCTGCCAACAAAAAAAGCCCAGAATCTTTCCAGGTTCTATGGCAGTAGAAAGAAACCACAAGCCTAAGTATTCTTTTTGAAGTTTGTATATGTATCGTTCAGTCATATATTACACCTAAATGAATCTCTGCTCAAAATTCACATTACATTTCGTATTTTACATCAGTCTTTACTACATCATCATAGAGAAATATAAGCCCTGCTTCAGTGACCTTTCTTTAACTAACAAAAAACATGGAATCTTTGACATATTTCCTAGAACTTTCCAGTAACATATAAGATAATGTCAAATTATCACTAACTTCTAGTATTCATTTAAAACCACTTCTTATTCTAAACTCTAGATAAAGTTTAAGGGTTTTAAACAACATTTACAAATTCTACTTACAAAATAGGAAGACAGGATCATAGTGAAGATCACAATAAATCCTGCCAGCACCATATCTGGTGGAATTTCTGAACCACTTCGTCCCATGACAGGGGTAAACATTTCAAATACAGTCCAACTAAGATACAGCATATACAGATAGGGAACAAACATCCCCAGCATGTACATCACAATAAACTTTATCGTGGCACCTATAGGGAACAGGAAAAACAAAAGACAAAGAAGCTTAAAAAGACATAAACCTGCGGCTTTAGTGATATATCCACAAAACTGCTGTAAGACCCAGTACACAATACTGGTCCTCATCCCTGATGTGGATATGGAAAGGAGATCGCATTTTGCATAGCCAACACTAGTATAACTTTCAAAATCACCACAACATTAATCTTGTATTACAAAAACAAATTTAAACGGGTTTTCTGTCCCAAGCATTCTTTAAATATTACAGTATTTTTTATAAACCTTTACTGTTCATCAAAATTCTGATCACTTATTAATATACCACATCCTGTTCATTTAGCCTGAGATGTGGAATTTTTTCATTATATTTTTTTGAGGCTTCTCACATTTCCAAGCTCTATTTAGTTCAAGAACACTTTTTTCATTAGAAAAATGTGAATTAGTTGATTTGACTACTTAAAGTCAATGTTTGCAATTTCTTTTGCTTAAGTAAGAGTATGAGTAGAAGTTTTGAAATACCATTTCCGCCCCTCAAAACCCATACCTTTTTGGCTGAATTCCTTGTGGATCATCAGTTTAGTGAGTAAAGGAAATGCTACCCACAAGGTACAAATGAATGCTGAACAAAGGCCCATCTGAGTCATCACAGCCAATGCTATTGACCAAATCATCAATGAGGCATCAAAAAAAACATCTCCCAGGTACTGCTCATTTATATTCTGTAACAAAAAGGAGTAAATACATTTAATTACTATGCACATTCCATATATCCCATCTCACAAGAACACATAGAAAAATCCATATTCCTTGTAAATAATTGTTTTCCTTGGGCATCATCTCACCATTCTCTTACCATACAGAATTATCCATGACAGTATGTTTTTTTCTTAGTTTTCTGAATCCGCTGACATAACTTGAAAAAAAGATTACATAGGCTGGGGCAGAAGGAGGAAAGGAATGTACAAATGACAATACAAAAGAAAACATAAGGTTAGTGTTTCAGTGCTTAGGTGTGAAAAAGTTATCTGTACCTCCTGAGAATGTAAACTTGTTTTTGAACAGCAGCTGCTAACAGACTTCTTGCACAAGGACTGTTATTAGTGCACAAATATTACACTGGTGCCTTTGTGGGTCATGCCACAAGCTGTCACTTCAGAAGTCTGCTTATTAAAATATGTTATTTGTTTTGAATAAACATCTCACATCATAGGTGAGATAACACCAGACATGTTTCAGGGGAAAAAAAAAACCAACGAAATTTAACCATTAAAAATGTGATTTGATTTGGTTTTTTTGTTCTTTTTTTTAAGTTACATGAGCAATGCTGCAGTGTTCGGAGTGCAAGATTCCTAACTGCAAATCCTGCTGGTATCAAGAAGGACTGCGTGCATGAACAATGGTAATCACAGAGCACCTACTTCAGTTTTGGGGTGAGAAGAAAAAAAGGAGGAGAGTGAAGAAATGCACTAGTTGCCAAACCTATTTCAAAACATCAACTCAGAAGTTGATGAGCCATGAGTAGGCACTGCCTCTGACAGCCAAGGAAGGGACTGCTTCCAAAATTTTTATGCAACTTTCAAGTAAAATGCAAGTTACAGAAACAACATTAACTGTACACTGTGGTGCAAGCTACAGCATGCTAAATTTCTGATTTTGAGATGGCTAATCTGATGATTAGGTAATCAGTAGGCATGAAGTAGATCCAGAGCCTAAAATGTCCTAACAGCTAATGAAAGTATCAGCCAGTTTATCCAGAAGACTGGAAAAGGGTAACATTGCATCTATTTTATAAATGGCTCATCTTTTCCACAAAGAGACAACACCAAATACATATATTTGGTAACATACATGTACCAGTTAATAGTCCCCTTCCCCAAAAAATTTTTAAAAACCCCACTTTCAGAGAAAGATATGATGGATCCTCTCAGAACTTTTCATACAGTCAAATGTCATGAAGTTCTTAAAATTTTTTCAAACACTTGTATTTGGCTGTCGACTAAGGCTTCCTAAATTCCCTTGTCCAAAACCCACACAAATGGCCAAGAAGATAAGTAATAGCAAGCTGAATGACTAAATATTATGGCACCTAAAACCTCAGCCTAGCAAGCCTGAGTAATCACCTTCTGCCCTGGAAGAGTACCATCTATCAGATACCCCAAGACCATTTGTTAATTAACACAAAACCATATGGGATTTTTATCATTTACAGTTATACAATTATTACGCAAGTTAGTCACACTGGTTAGTCCACGAAAAAGAATCCTAAGCAAAACAGGTAGACAGACAGTAATCATTATAAATGACAGCAATGGAAAAGTAACACACACCAAATCCTCTCTGAGTCTTGATGACTTTTACCTACTGCAGAGCAGAACACAAGCAACTAAGAGCTCTGTTACATCTCCAGCTGTGGTCAGAGCAACTATAAATCAGAATAATCAGAGAATTGATTAGGTTGGAAAATACCTTTGAGATCATTTGAGTCCAACCTAGGCCTTGCACTGCCAAGGCCACTGGTAAACCATGTCCCTAAGTGCCACATCTAGACATATCTTAAATACCTCCAGGGATGGTGACCCTTCCTTGGGCAGTCTGTTTCAGAGCTTGATAATCCTTTCAGTTTAGAAATCTCTCTTAATTTGCAAATTGAACCTTCCATGGCACAACTTGAGGCCATTTCCTCTTGTCCTGTCCTGTTTGCCTGGGAGAAGAGACAACCCCCCCACCTGGCTACAGCCTCCTTTCAAGCAGTGGTAGAGAGTGATAAGGTTCCCCCTGAGCCTGTTTTTCTCCAGGCTAAACAACCCCAGCTCCCTCAGCTGCTCCTCACAGGACTTGTGCTCCAGACCCTTCACCAGCTCCACTGCCCTTCTCTGAACACGCCCCAGCAGCTCAGTATCCTTCTTGTAGTGAGGGCACAGAATTGGACACAGGGTTTAAGGTGTGGCCACACCATTGCCAAAAACAGAGGAACAATCCCTGCCCTGTCCTGCTGGCCACACTCTTGCTGCTACAGGCCAGGATGCCATTGGCCTTCTTGGCCACCTGGGCACACCCTGGCTCATGTTCAGCTGCTGTCACCAGCACCCCCAGGTCCTTTTCCTGTGGGCAGCTTTGCAGCCACTCTGCCCCAGCCTGTGGCACTGCCTGAGGTCGTTGTGACCTAAATCACAAAGGCTCTTGCCTTTTTTCTGAAGCAGCTCCTAAAGGTCAAGGCTGCCTTAAATCACATAGCGCTTACCTCTCCAATTTAGCAGAACAATCTGTTGTGTTTAGATGAAGCAATTTTTTACAGCAACATTTTAAATACTGAAAACTTTTTGCATTTTTTTAATCAGCTCAAAAGGTAGGTCTTCCACAGATTAAACACCTCATTGCCCTTCAAGAGTAACAACAAAGTCTTGCCTACCTTGTAGAAGAACTTCTTGGCTAGCATGTGCACAAGAATGAGCTTAGCTGCAGCTGCAGTGCCATAGAGAGACACTGAAACATAGAAATGGGTGTACCAAGAAAGAGCCCGTCCAATGACGGAGACAAACACTGCCACCATAAGCACTGCCACCAGTGTGCACATCCAGCTCGTCAGGGTTAAGCTGAATGCAGCAAGTAACTTCTTCAGATTATGAACAGCTATGAAGAAGAAAAAAGAAGTTTCATTCAATACTTGTGTATTCTACTACAGAGTATCAAAATTTTAATTATCCCACAGTACAACTACTTTAATGACCAAAATAAAGGGGTCCCCTGTGGAGACATCTTAACAGCATGGTTTACATCACTTAGCCTATTTTCTGAATGTCTATTTGCAAACATCCCCACTGCAAGGTTTATTCCCAAAATACCGGTGTATTTCACGGATTACAGCTTTCATGATAGCAAAAACTTTACTAGGGAACCGGTGGAGCCACAGTTCCATTTTTAAGCATACAAAAAAACCCAACAAAAAACACAACAAAAACAACAACAAAAAATTTGAGTTACTACCAATTTTCCAAAAATGTCTTACTCCAAAAACGTTTTCTCCATTTTCAAGAGGAGATCGGTGTGTTTTCTTAAGATTTTTTAACAGGCATGTTCCTACACATACTAAAAAGTCTTCTAATTTAGAAGACTTAAGTTGGTTTGCACACTCTATTAAGCTTTGCATTCATTTTCCCCCTTTTTGTTAGGTTATAGGTAGGTATAGGTTTTTGTTAGGTAACACCTACAGACAAGTGTTAAACATGATTCTAACACCTTATCTGAACTAACAAAAAAAAAATATATATGGATAATAAGCAATTTTGTTTTTCACTGTCCAGATCTTTAAAAGATTTAATTTTAATCTTCATGAAATTATAAGAAACAAAATCATGATTCATAAATGCTAGACATCTCGGCCTGTCATATTCTTTCACCATCATAAATATTGAGATGAGATTTAAACATAAAGCAACTCCTATGGCATGCTGCACACCTAAAATTTATTTCTGAAGTTCAACTGAAGACATGTCGTAATGGCCTGAACACTTTTTCATCTAGTAATTGCTATTTGGTAAAGAATAATATAGTTTAAAAAAAAACCAAAACAAAACAAAAAAAACCCAACAAAACAAAACAAAACCAAACCCAACCTAGACTTACCTCTGGGTTTTGGCTGTAATACTTTTTTGCTTAAATAAAAAAAAGCAATTGCTGCTGTAATATAGTTCATAATTGTGCCAACACGAGCAGGATAAGCCAGGACAAATAAACCAAGAATGTCAAAGAACACAACATTTCCATGTCGATACTCAAAAGATTTAGCCAACTTTTCTGATGTTGCTAGGTATTTTAGGACAGCTAGAATATTGTCACCTATTAAAACAGCAGATACACAATATAATTATATCAAGGCTGATAAATTACCACAAAATATTTATTTTTTATTATAACCATGCTGAAAAATTGTATAGAAATATCCTCAACAAAGACATGAATATACAAATGATTATTCTCAAACTGGTATTTGACAGTACACACAGAATAGTGTTTCCATGAGTTAATCTATCCAGCTGCTAAAATAAATATGCTTGGGAATTCTCATGCACTTAGACAGCACTGCAATGCAGGGAACAGTCAGGCTTTCAGCCCATAACCTGTTCTTCACTTCTGATATTTAGCAATGGACTTGAAGAGTTTATAGAAGTTTAAGAGTTTAAGAAGTTTATAGAAGAGTTTATAATTTCCCAGTCTTGCTCCTCTTCTCCTCACCACTAAGTGACCCCTCCAGATTTCAATGTCTATGAATTACCTGCCTTTCTTTCCCTTCATGACTGTAAAGACAAAGCCACTATCTTCCATTGTAGCCTACAGCCACCAATCACCTTTTCCTTTCACAGCCCAAACAAGGTAACCAAATGAAAATAGTCATTCTCAACCTTCATTTAGCTTTTACTAGTCCATTAGAAGTTCTTACTGGCTGTAAAGTGTCTATTTTGGTTTTTTTTAATCTGCGATATGTTTAGCAGGACAAGTTCAACATAAAACCATCATGACTACTACAATCATCTTTCCAATAGGAAGTTAAAAGTGTCACTTTCTGTCCTGCAGCTAAACTGGTGCAAGGAAGTGTTTAAAACCCTTATTCATGCTGGTCATCTAAGTTGGCTTGTACATAAGCTTAAAGAATGAGTGATCAAAATCCTGGAGGCATTTAGGATTGTGTTAGCTTTTCCTGGGAAATTAAAGGTCTTTGTAGTTTTCTTTACTGTAGTCTGTCTAATGAGTACAACCTGCTGTAGAAAATAAATCCTGTTTACCCAGTCTGTGTGCTACCACCTAAGTTTGGCTGAGATGCATTCTAATATAAAAAACCTCTGTTGGCAGATCAGTCTCTATGCCTTACTGAACTTACTCCAAAGCTTCTGATGAGAAACATTAACCAATAATGGGACTTAGTGAGATAAAAGGAACATAGAATGCTGAACAATCAGGTATCAATGAGTAGACAATAACTTTGATCTGAAAGCAACTGTGGAATCTAACTGACATCACTGGATGCTGATAAGGTTTATCTTCCCAAGTTGACCAAATATATTTCCTTTGTATCTAAACATATGTATTCAGTTAATTCTTTGTTCTTGAGAATGAAGGCAACATGTACCAAATGGATAATTAATATTAACTTATCAGTATAGCAGTCTTACAGCAAAATGAAAAAGCTACAATAGTACTCTTTGGTAAATTACTGAATTCTTAGAATACCAACCTGCTCTCTGGATGGAATCTGTCAAAATTCTGTCTGATGTGTCATATTCTGTATGATAAATGTAGCCATTTTCAATAAAAGCCAAATCTATTCCTACAGAAAGAGAAGCAGCATTTTATAAATCCATGCAATCCTAAAACCCCAAAACAAGGATGTGAAAGCCCCTCCGTATACTTCACAGAAAGTGTTGCTCTACTTTGTAACTCAGTCATCATCCTAAGATCTATCCTTAGATTATCCAAGAGTCTTCTTTGCAGAAGGAATATTAACTGGACTTCCAGTGTCTTTAAAATAGAACAGCTTTAAAACATTTTAAAGTATCTGTCCTTTCGTATGTACTGATTCCCATGATATCTCTTGCAACTGGAGAAACACATGAAAACACCAGACCATCTCAGCTTCAGAAAAGATGTGTAAGGAGCTTGCCAAATGTGTACTTGCAAAACTTCAATAAATGTTCATGCTGAAAAGTAGTAAAAAGCAGCACTGTGAAACTACAGAGCACCTTCTCAAAATACCAAGTGTGCTCTTTGAACTTCTAATGTGTAAACAGATTTTCAGAGAGCCAGTTTGAAAACCCTTCATTTCAAAGTCCAAATAATTTGTTCAAACAAACAAAAGCATTTATCAAAACCCAAAGGTTATTCTGCTTTATGAGTTACACATTCAGTGTACCCCATTCACCTGTTTAGCTGCATACGCAAAAAGCTGGTATCTGCAACTTGAATTCTCAGAATTTTTGGCAAAACAGTTCTCAATTCTGAGGAACAAACCAGGTTTTTAACTCAATTTTTATTTGTTTATTAAAAGAACCCCCAGAGCAGGGAGAAATCATTTACCACCTAGGTACAATTCTGAACACATTGTATAAAATCAGCTACTTTATTTTCAGGCTAGAAGCACACTTCAGAACAGTACAGAATATTCAGAACAACTGCTTTGTACTAACAATCAATTCAGAAATATCACTTTTCTTGAAAGCGACTCCAATGACTATCTGTCCTGGACAACAAGGACTTAACAGAAGTTTACAGTCTTTTGAATTGTGTTCACACTGAGTGAACATTTCACATTTCTTTCCCACTGTTCATTCTCAACAGAAAGGGTAGCAAACTGTAAACAGATCAGCAAAACTAAAAAGCTTCTGTCCTGTTCTTGATTATGGGAATAACCAAATAAAACCCACCAAAATCCCCCAAAAGCCAACCAACCAAATCCCCCAAACAAAACACCACCACCATATGAAAAAAAACCCCAAACCACTACAATCAAAAAGAAACAACCACAACAAAAACGACAACAAAAACACCCAACCAAACAAAACCCAAGGGTAGTGAAAATGCATGAATGACTATGTCTCTACATTTAAAAAAGACTATTTTGGTTTATCTGTTAAACACAGGCATTTCATTCCTGCAAGCATGTTACCACTATCATGTACCAGTATGTTTCAAAGCAGAATATTTAACAGAGTGCTGTTAATTCCTGGAGTATTTTCCTCATTTTCAGGAAACTTTTCTACCATGTAGTTTCTTTCTGGAAAACACCAGTCATCTAAAAACATCCCTAGTGAACTATGTGACAAAGTCAATCTAAAAACTCTTTCCTTAAGAAATGATCAGGAAAATTCCCTCCCAGTGTGAGAGACAAACCAAATTTGAGGACCTTCACACAGTCAGTAACAGAACAATGTCCTTGTTATAAATGTAATATGTATTGACATGTCTTTTGATAACATACCTGGAACATTACCAAAATCCCTGTAGATACGGAAGTCTGTATCTGCAGGGATAATGCCACTCTGAAATATTTCCTGTGCCACCACGGAGGCAAAGGGATGTTTGGCTGCAACTACATATGCTTGTACCAACCAAGGGTTCTCAGGTCCTAACAAAAGATAAGCAGAAAGTTCACAGAAAATATTTTTTGAACTTCAGTTAGGATATGCATCCTCATGGTAACAAATGCAAAGTAATTTAACACTGCTGCCCTATAGAGTATGTAGTAAGTACAACTGGCTTGGCTGAATGACTTACACTCTAAAGAAGGAATTAGCAATACTTGGGGCGGGGGGGCGGAAACCAAGCCACTGTTGCCTCTTGTGTTCAGTGGCAGAGTGGATAAGCCACATCCCAAAAAGACCCAGTATTAATGAGGAAGTCACAACTTTAGCTGAGCTTCCAATCCATCATGCATGAATCACACATCAACAGTGCTGTTTAGAAAAACATCTCCCCTCAAGCATTCA
>VZTN01009323.1:2997-19121 GCA_013400515.1 Erpornis zantholeuca
AGATGAGAACAGTTGTGCTACATAGACAGTAGCCAGTGCAGTTTACCTAAAGAACCAGATTGTAATTAATTTGGCTTTTTTTTCCCCCCTCAGTAATCCCTTTGCAGTCAGAAGACCACAGGAAGAAAAATGCCACATGATTAGAGCCTTTTTTGACTAATAAAAGTCATAAACAGTAAATAATTTCAATTCTCTCCTCTTAAACCTCATTTATACTCTATATGTGCTTGATAAGAATTCTGTGCCGCTACAGGAGCACTGTTCCATGGATTGAGGGTGCACAGTAGTGGGAGGCTCATTTTAGAGTTCTGTAAGAGATCCTGTCACTGCACTGTCTGGAAGGTGTAGAAACTACTGAGCAAGAGTTATCCACAAAGCAGAACCCAATGATGAGAGCAGGACATAGCTGAAATAAGCACCAGAGTAGAGGCACTAGTTAATCTGTAGCAGCACTAAGGGTCACATCAGAGATGCTGATCTAAGCACTGCAAATTTAAGACTTTATTAAAGCTGACAGTTAAACACCGGGGAACTAGTCCTACATTCCTACATCATCATTCCTACACCACTTTCCCAGCTTCCAAAGACAAAGCTTGTTATTGTGTACTTTGCTGAGGAAAGGTTAGAAAGAAAGCATTCCCTGCATGCCATTGAGTGGTTCAGTGACAAAGGTGAGATGAAGGCTAGTTCAATTTCAAGAAGAATGGAAGACAGAAAAGAAAGGAATGATTTGAAGTCATCTGCACGTCAAAGAAAAAGGGAAAAATCCACATATTTAGAGGAAAACTTGCCTTTATTTTTTATTTTGTAAGCAATATACTTCAATGCTGTTTTTATATAGTACAGAGCAATGACAAGCAAATCTTCTAAAAATAGTTCTCCACTGCCTAATGATTGTAGGCAAGAAACACTTTACTGGCAGACACCCATATTTGCAAAGATCATTTTTGTGTATTACCCTCAGCCCACATAATTCTGTCTCTGTTTTATATTTAGACCCTGTATTCCAGAACACAAATCTAATAGCACTAAATTGCTTAGTCAGATATTTGACTTCGTACTCTGGGCTGAGACAGTCATTCAACATTTAAAGTTATAAAAAGCAGATAAACACAGCTAATTCTCCTTTCCGATTTTCTGCATGCACAGCACAAATGACAACTTTTGTATCGGCACAAGGTGGGGGAAGAAAGTGCAGAAAGGGGAATGGGCAATGGAGGGAGGATGGCCTTTTTACTGACACAACATGTTTATCATGCTATGACCTTTATTAATAAAGATCTTTATTAATAAAGATGTTACACAGAAGTTTAATAGAATAATTTTCAAAAAGTTACCTGAAAGAAGTTGTGCAGGCAGAGGAAAAAAATAGTACCAGTTCAGTATGTAAGATACAGGCAGAAGGCCTTTATGAAGCTAAAATCAGATATTTCTCTTTCAGATTTCTCCTTATTTATTAAGCTTTATAATCTGTGCTTGACCTAGGTTCACAGCTAGATTAAAATTGTATTTATCTTGTAAGGCCTGCCAAAATGCAATATGATAAAACTGAAAACATTCTTTTTTTTTCAGAATAGAGGTGTGATCTGTTTGGAAGACTGACTTATTTTGAAGGTGCTTGTCAAGCTTGCATGAGGTAGGTAGTTCTCTAAACATAAAGCAAGCACATTTCCCTCAATGAAAGGAAAAGCAAAATGGCTTTTAACTCACAAATCAACTTCCTTTCCTCATTAACTTTTTATCCTCAAAAATGCAGATTAGTCAGTCAAAAGAGAACAGGACTGGAAAGAGAAACATTTGAATAAAGTTGTGGACAGCTGACAAAATAAGCACAGATAAGAAGTGGGAAAACAGGTTATGTGAAGAAACAACTAATAGGAGTGGAGGTGAAGGGGAGAGAAGGTAAAATATTTGTGCTTCTTAGCATTTCCTGGCCTTCATGTACACTTTTTTTTGCCGGACTTCAAGGTTACCCAGCAGTCACTGGAAATAAAATCCCAAAAACTAAAAGTCAAACCTAACTCCTTCTCATCCTGTATGCCTTCAAAAAAGTCAAAGACTGGGACTTTCTTAATTCTGTTATTCAGTCACATCTATGTTTGTTTAATTGAGGCAGGACCTCATCCTCATATCTGTATTTGAGATGCTTTAGAAACTGAGGTGTCTTAAGTATTAATCATTATATCTTAATCTGCTTCCCCTTGAGGTCACCTACTCAGAGAGGTTGAGCCTAATCCATATCCATAGACAGGAATTTATAGTACTAAAGAAGACACAGAATTTTGAAAGCCCCACACTCTTACACCAGCATGTACATAAAAGAAATTCCTAGAAAATGACCAGAATTCAGAATTACTCAAAATGTGTTTAAATCACCAAAATTTAGAATGACCCAAAATGTGTTTCAATATGATAATATGTTCTGGTGAAATAATTATCCAATTACATAACATAACTCAGATTTTTATCTTTTATGAAGAACACTAAAAATAAACTAAAAGAAAACTGCTTTTTAATGCATTTAGTTATATCCTAAAAAAACTTATTTTATAATATATTAAACAAGAAAATCAGCCTATTAAAGGGAAAATTTCCAAGTAGATAATCAGGACTTTTTTTCAGAAATGTTCAATTGAAGCTAAATATTTTATATTACTGTAGCTCTTCTGTATTTTGTAGTTGCCAGATGTTTCTGCTTTGTACAGGACTCTTTGCAGTTGTAGGTTAGCACTGACGTATCGTATTATCTCTGACTGAGTACTGAGTTTTGAAAGGAGCTTGTCAGGTTTCAATAAATGCTTGGATCTTTAGACAAATAGAGAACTCCCCAGAAAAAGAGGAACAAGCAGCCCAGCAATATTTAGAATAGTTAAAATAGATCAATACATTAAGCTGTAAGCACAGTGACTCTGCCTATAAGTAGTCTAGAAAATGCAACTAGAGAGTATCAGAGCTTCAGGGCAGATACTGCCCTGAATACTGCCCTTTCATGTTTTTCTTTCTTCTTAATGGTTGCTCAGTCCCTGCTGTCTTTTCCATCACCATGTGTAAAGTCAAATGAAGCACTGAAGAAAAGAAATAGATCTATATGTATTGATATCAGACCTACAAACCACTTAGACACAGAGGAAAACTGGAAATGAGAACAGTGATACAACTGTGTATTACTTTCTCCCCCATTCAAAATGTATTTTTATGTTAACAGACTTCCTTGTTTTTTCTGTAATGGAATTATGGGTACCAAACTAGCTTTCTGATATGCACCAAATAAAGTTAATATTGTCTTAGTCTTTTGGAATGTTGACAGATCAAATCTGTCAAATCTTAGTGGTGGTTTAATAAACCCAGTTGCCTGCTTCACCTGTCAGAGGAGCTCATACTGTTGCCATAGCAAAGCTGGCACAAGAGAACATGTTCTCCTGCTGCAGCTGCTTCCATGCAAAGCCCAGAATCTGAAGGCCTTAAAACCCATAATTCAGGCAAACAGTTGTTTGACTCATGTATAAGAACTGCTCTCTGTAACTTCCCTTTGGCTGGTTGCTCTATAAAGCTTAGGTGAATGAATTATGGATGTGTCTGTGACTTCAGCTCATTGATTATACCTGCACTGTCACAGCTACAGCATCAGGATGTGGTTTTTTATGAAAGATGCTGCAAGTCTGATTTCCTTGAGACTACCTTTCAGACTGCCTTTGCTCCTGACCCTTCTCATTAGCAATTTAAGATAAGATGTCAGACTCTGAACTCAAGCCACTGACACATAATTTCTTCTGCCAACCTTGAGAAAAAGATTTAAATCTCCTGCTGGGGTCGGTTTGGCTTGCTAGGATAGGAGGACAGTACCTTCAGCCAGTACAACTAGATTTCCTGAGCTGTCTGAGTCTGCAGACAAGGCATAAAAGAAAATCTTGCATTGTTGCTACCATTAATGATCTGGTAGCACTTGTTTCAACAGCAGAAAGGTTCTTTCTTGCGCTCTCTTCTCTATTGTCTGCAATTGTTTTTATTTAAAGGATTGGCCATTTCTTACTTCAGAAGCAGTTTAAATTAATCAGCCCTAAATTCACCAGGCAGTTGGACTAGATGCTGTAGTTCCGTTCCGACTGAAATAATCTATTTTGCTTTATTCTATTCCGTAAAATTTAAAGTGGTATGGTAGACCTGCACAGCATACTTCTGTAAAGCATCTGAGGATTCTTCAAGATAATTACGTGTTTATATTTTGGCGCTTTTTTAAGTCTGTGTAAACTTGATCTGTTTGAAGTGCAGTTTAGTTCATGGTGTAAATGTATGTTAAATTTCAGGTTGCAGGCTGCCAGTGAGACAATGGCAATTCTATGTAAAACACAGAAGTACACACACAGCATCACAATATGGTGCAGACTGATGGACCATAGCCTTCTAGACTGTTGAAGAACTGTCAGCTTTTTGAGAAAATCTATAGAAATTATAATTTACCTGTATTTCTTTATATTTTACATTTACCCTAATAAAGGCTTTAACTTTTCTGTCCAGACTGTCAAAATGATCCTGAAGTGCTCATATTCAGGATGTACATTTTGCATAATATTCAGTTCCCTATTTTATTAAGTATTTAGATTCCAGTCACTTACTATTCAATTTTATAGGACTACCCCCTCCCCAATCCCTCAAAACCTAGGCTAGATATTATCAACCCTGGTCTCTGAATGCTTAAAGCAAGCATAAGCAAAACACTCTCTCACTGGACTCAAACAATGAGATGCGGGCTTTCTCCACATTAGGAAGTGCTAGCAGTAGAAATAAAGATGCTAGTTCAAGCAGATTGGATTTAGGCATGTTTTGGTTGTTGTTTTTGGGTTTTTTTCCCTTTTGTTAAAGTTTAATTTGATAGCAAAAAGGCAGTGGAGTACATGGAGTAAATGAAAACCCTGCTTTTCAACTGAAAGGAAAACACCAGGTAGCAGTTCACATTGCTTCAGCTATGATGACCCAAAAGGCAACAAAGCTGATCCAACTTTTCTTCTTACATTTCCTCTAATTGAAAGAGCATTTCATTGACAGCTAACACCTAGCAAGCCATTTGGAAGAGGTGCAAGAGAAGAAATGTGCTGTAATGGAAAGCTCAAAAGGGTATTGTCTTCACACATGGTTGATTTTAATAAAGAGAGTGGGGCACTGTCCTGGCACAGGGACAGAGCATTGTCATAGAATCATAGAAGATGCTGAGTTGGATCACTATGATCATCGAAGTCCAACTCCTGGCCCTGCACAGTACAGCCCCAAGAATGACACTATGTATGTTGTCCAAATGCTTCTTGAACACTGTCAGGCTTGATGCTCTGACCACCTCCCTGGGCAGCCAGTTCCAATGCCCAACAACTCTCTGGGTGAAATACCTCTTCCTGATATCCAACCTAACCCCTCACCACAGCTTTCCACTGTGGGTGGTGGAAAAGGATAGGACCCCCTTGGGTCCTGTCACTGGTCATTATAGAAAAGAGATCAATGCTTGCCCCTCCACTTCCCCTCCTGAAGAAACTGCCGACCATGACGAGATTGCGCCTCAGTCTTTCCTTGATAATTTATTATTAAATACAGCTAAAAGTGCCAGTAGAAATACACATTTGATGGAAAAGTTTATCACAGATGACTTAAACCCGTCTATCAGACCAACAATCATCCACTTTTTTTTCCCTGGAGAAGCATGTGGGATGGAGAACAATATGATTTTGGCTGAAGGCTGAGGGCAAAGGAGTATTTGAAAACACTCATATTTCTGTTGTTAAGTTTCCTCTAGGCCTAACCTGCTTTATTACCTGATACATTGGTTCCTCCACACCTGGGAGCCTTCATAGACTTACTCCAAAGCTATATAGCATTAGGAGAGAGCAGAAGTTTTGTTCTTACATATATGACTGAAATGTATGGTATTAGTTCAGCAGATAATGGTGACAATAAGGATTCTTCCCCTGCACTCAGCACTGGCGAGGCCACTCTTGGAGTGTTGTGTCCAGTTCTGGACCCCTCAATTCAGGAAAGACACTGAGGTGCTGGAGCATGTCCAGAGAAGGGCAACAGAACTGGTGAGGGATCTGGGGGACAAGTCCTGTGAGGAGAAGCTGAGGGAGCTGGGATTGTTTAGCCTGGAAAAAGGGGGCTCAGGAGTGACCTTATTGATATCTAGAACAACCTGAAAAGAGGATGTAGCCAGGTGGGGGCCAGCCTCTTCTCCCAAGTAACAAGTGACAGGACAAGAGGACACAGTCTTTAGTTGTGACAGGCGAGGCTCAGGTTGGACATAAGGAAGAACTTCTTCATAGAAAGGGTGATTAGATATTGGAATGGACTGTCCAGGGAGAGGGTGGATTCACGCTCTCCGGAGGTGTTTAAGGAAAGACTGGACATGGGCACTCAGTGCCATGGTCAAGTTGATGTGGTGGTGTCTGGCCATGAGTTGGACTCGATGATCTTAGAAGTCTTTTCGAACCTAAATGATTCTGCGATTCTCCGATATGGCACAGTGCCTGCGCGATTGCCTGTTTTCTTCGAGGGCCCCATTTAGCCTCGTCCTCCACGGCGGGCGGGGAGTGGAACTACAGTTCCCGGCACGCCGCAGGGGCGGAGGGAGAAGCGGGCCATGCCCTGACGGCGGAGGCGGGAGCCGGGGGCGGCGGCCTCTCGGAGCTCTTCGCCGCGGCCGCTCTGGCGGGGNTCCGTTCCCGCCCGGCACCGTGGCCGCGCTCCCCTCAGGGGTGGCGGCCGTGAGGCCACCCGGTGCTGGCAGTGGAACGCGGTGTTGCCGGGATGCGGCGTGCTCTGGGTCGCGCTTGTTCCGTGCGGGAGGGTTCGTTCTGCCGTGCCGGGGGCTCGTCCTGCCCCCGGCTCCCTCGGAGCGGAGGTGCGGCCCTGACGTGCTCGGACGAAGAAGCGGCAGAATCGAGCACGCAGTTTTAGTGCTTGTAAACACCCCGGTGTTCTGCGAAGAAGTTGTTCTAGGATATTTTTAGCCTGGTATTTGCTGTGTGCTTTGTCCGATATCAGATGACGTAGACATTAAAGATGCTGTACATTTTAATTTTTTTTTTCAACTACGCCCTGCCTGTAGAGTTTCACTAACAACCTCACTTGTCTACAAAAGTGTTTGGGATTTTCTGTGTTGCTATGTACCTATTTTCCAAGACAGTTCAAAGAATTGCGACACACTAGGTTATTTGAAATACCTTTCTTTTTTTCCCCCCTAGATTGATTATGGTGAGGCATACTGAGAGCTTGAGACAAGGTTTTATTGCTGTCTCTATATCTAGTTTATAATTAGACTTAAATAAACTAGCTTCTTCATCCACTGAAAGCAATTGATTTACTTGGTGTTATTCTTTAAGAGGAGTATAATGTTAATAACCCTTTGTCTTCTTTAATTATTTCTTCTGCTTTACCCATTTTCCTACCATTCCTGATCACTGTTCTTATGCCAGGTCCCTCTTTACAGTGAATAAATTAAGTGCAATGTGTTATATATCTTCACAGTTTGTCACTTCCAATTACTAAGGCTAAGTACACTTTATTCGGGTTACATTGGGTTTTAAGACATTAAACTCAGAGGAGTTCCATGTAGAGCAAGGTACTGTGTTTTATTAAACCAAACTTGCCAGTCTTTTGTCAGGATGATCATAGACTTGTTGCTCACCCCCGTGCCCGCTCCATGCAGTTGGCTTTTGCTGCTGTTAAAAAATATCAGCAGCTGCCAAGTTTTATGTTTCTTTGTGATGTCTTGTTGAGGGAATGGCTGATGTTTCAGTGCAGCATCTCTTGCTTTCCTTGCACTAACTTGTAAGATGACCCGGCAGATACTGTGCATTACACTGTATGTCACAAGGAAATTATGCAGTTAGACCTTGTGTTTTGGGAGTGTCATAGCTGTTGTTCCATACTTGAAATCTAGAAAAAGTTGTTGGAAGTTTGACTGCATTTATATTTGATTCACTGTGAAACACTCTTGTAGAAGCAAAAGGATTTGTAGATATTGATTGCCTAGTAGCAGTAACCACATGCAAATATATTTTGTTTTCACCTTACTTGATCAGTTTAATAAATAAGAAAAGCTCCTGCCTAATAGAATGAGTTGGTGGCAAAATGCCCTTATATCCTGTACTGGAAAAAAAAGCTGATGCCTTTCTTTTAGGGATAAATGTATTTAAATAACTTATGGCTTCTTTCATATGTAATGACAAGATTTTTCACGTCAGGAGAGCAGAAACCAAAGTAATGAAAAATTGAAAATAGTAATTCTTGGAGAGGTAGGTGGTTTCTTCCTCAAAATCCATGGGATGACAGACACCAAACCCTGACTGCAAAGAGCGCTGTGATGTAACGTGTAACCATTGAACTAAATTGGACTAAATTTGTGTACCTTGTAAGTACCTTTTTTGAACTGGGGCCTGTGGTCCTAAAATACTTAATTAAAGTATTAGTATTTAATAAAATTTAAATAATTTAAAGTATTAGTATTTAATAAGATCTAATAAAATTTTTAAAAAATTGGAGCAGATGACCAGAAAAAAATTGAAGCATTTATAAACAACTTATTGTTGATGTTTAGGGATTATATATTTTGAAGCCTGAGTTATAGGAGTGTGGGATTGGTGGTGCCTAAATTGTAAGCATGTAAGTAGTTGATTCGAGTGGGGTTTGGCATCTCGAGCAGTTTGTGGACTGTGGTTTTTGGGACTCTGTGTGAGATGATTCCATCAGACAAGTCTTTGCCTTCTCATAGCCCTTTAACCTATATCTGGGATGAAAAAAACACTAAAGGAGCTTGGCAGGACAGTAGCTTTAGAAGGGTTAAGCCAGTCACCTTGGTTGATGAACTACTTCCAGTCAGACTTGTTTGGTTGGTTTGCTGCGGGAAGGTCACCTTAACAATGAAGTTGACTTGGCAAGGGTCACTTGACACCTGATGGAAGATCATGGGACTGGACAGATGGCACAGCACAGAGCAGGAGCTGTGGTGTCTGCTGGCCTTGCCCTTAGGGTTGCTCAGCTGGTGGATAAGTGATTGTGTTAGGATCTTTTAAGACAGGGGATAAAGTAAGCTGTCTGGGATATGGAGAGGGTACACCTTGGGAATATGCCTTGGAGCCCTGGGATTCCAGGACAGTGCCCAGAGTCATTTAAAGCACTGCAAGCTCTACCTTGATCATGTACTGTAGCTTGTTCTGATAACACTTCCAGGGCAGGTCAATGAGGTGTACACAGCCAGAATTTATCCATCTCTGTTTTCTTGGAACAAGTTCTTAATTAATTGGATTGCCAAACTTGAACAGAAACTGTAAAATTTGGGAAGAGATGGGAAGTTACTGGGCAAAGGGGTTTATGCAGCTAGGAACTTGCAGAAAACTGGGAGGAACTGTGGCTTAACTGAAGTCATTTTACAGGGACAGGTAGAGCTAGATAATGATATCATTTTCACTTGGATATTGCGACTGCTGCTGTTGTCAGGGCAAGTTAAGGAGTTTTTTGGCTTTGTGCTTTAGTTAAAAAGTGATGAGGGGAAAGCAGACCGACTGTGAAATGGTCCAAAAGAGTGGTTGCAACGTCATGGAAAATGAGAAACCAGGGAAGCCAGTCAGAACCTTCTTGAATTCAGAAACTAAGACTAGACAAATCTTCACTTTTTTAAATACTGCATTCAAAGGGCGAAGGAAAAAAAAAAAGACAGCCCAGGCATTTAAGTGTTAAATAGTAATGGCATTAATGTCTCACTTAAGTAGTCCACATTGCCAGACTTTCTGCTGGCAGGCTGAAAATCCCAGTCAGAGAGTTGCTGAATCAGTTATTTCTGTCTTGCTCTGTCACCAGCAAGCACAGAGAATATGTAGTGAAGTGAAAAACAGAAGGCAGTGGATTTGCCAGGATCCCGACTTTGTATATAAATCTGTAGGAGTAAATGTGCTTTTGTTCAAGGAGCTCAAAGCACTGTCTGAGGAACACATGCCTGTGTTGTATTGAATGTGGGGCCTGCTGTTTGTATGGATCTGACATTTGGAGGCTGAGCTGGTGAGCTGTATACCAGTGCAGCAGAAACCATGCTGTATGAGCTTGATAAGAGATGGCTTGCAGTTGTCTTCTGTATCACCTCCTGAACCCAGGGGCATTTTTAGTGTGTGAAGTGCTATTACAGAAGTAAATTCCAGTCTTTTAAGACATAGAGTTTTATGGTTTAACTGTAAAAGGTCCACTTAGGATACTAAATTTTTTTCTGCCGCTACTTAGAAAGTGACCTTAGCTATGTGCTAGCACACATCTTTAATACAGCACAATGAGTTGTGCCATATCAAAAGCTCTTGAAGTAGAATTAATCCATTTTGTTTAGTTGCTAGCTATGGGTTTATTACAAGCAATGTCCAATAGAAATTTAGGGGACTGTGTAGGTATAACTAGATTGGAAAAGTTCGTGTTCTTACCTCCTAGTAAGTGTGCAGTTTACACACACATACACACATAAGCCTCACATCAATGACTCTGTATTTTTATCACATCTCCTAAAATTTTTTTGGTTTCTCCTTAGTAGTAATTACGAAGCTACATTCTATCCCAGAAAAGGAACTTAGATTAACAGGTTTAATAGAATGATGAAAGGGAAGATTGTGTTTGCTCCTCCTCTTGTAATTGTGATTAATTTCATTATTGATTAGAGTTTGGAGAAGTAAAATTGATCACCATAATATAGATCTCACTGTATGCTGTTCTTGGGGAGAATATGAGGGTAACAAACATGGATTTGTATGCCTGCAGTTTCAGAGGATGCTGTTGCAGTAGTTAAGTTCTGTGAGATTGGCTGCACAACCATAAAGCTTGTAACTTCTGCAACATATAAATGATTCTTGGCTTTCACTGGCTATCAGTACTGTACAACAACTGATGAGTCAGTCATCTTAGTAAAGAAGCTTCCCATCTGTTAAAGGTGAAAATGGCACATTTAACAAAATTTAGTATGTCACTTTTACCTCGGCCTTGAAGATACAATTAATTTGATTTGGGGAAATGCAGTAACCTAAACTCTCAGTGGATAGTCAATAAGAAAACAAAATAAATTAGGACATTTCAGTTAATGCTTCAGTCCAGCCTACTCTAGCTGTAGTTGAGAGAAAGCAGCAGGTGTGAATGACTAGTGTATTTTTTCACTTATTTAACTAGATCAAGATGCTATATAGTAACAGGTCAAATAATCAGTGAATTTGTAATTGTTTTAAAGACAATCTCTTTTTTTCTACATCAAAATCGTAATTTTTTAAGACTATTTTTGTTTTCTTTTGTGCAGGGGTTCTGCGGTTGCCAAAATAATAGGTAATAATGTAAAAAAACTGCAGAAGTTTGCTTCCACCGTGAAGATGTGGGTCTTCGAGGAGAATATTGATGGGAGAAAACTGACAGATATCATAAATAATGACCATGAAAATGTAAAGTATCTCCCTGGATACAAGCTGCCAGATAATGTGGTAAGACTGAGAAGCTAAATTATAGTTATGGAGCAGAGGGAACATTGCTTGTGCTGTAAATGGAGCTAGAAATTTGTTTTGTTAACACCTCTAGGGTTTATAGTATTTCAGACTGTATGCTATTCTAATGATGACATCAAAGATTCAAATAAGTAAAATTATGTAATTATGCAGTTAAGTAAATCCAATGCACTTTTTTTTTTGTCTCACTATTGTCTTTATGTTACTTCTATTTCTGTATGAGAAAGCAAATGTGAAAATAAGATCAAGATTAACAGCTTTGACTATAACCATAAAAAAAAAAGCCTCAACTTTGGATTGGAGCTGTTGGTCTGGAAAGTTTATGCTACTGTTTATTTTCAGTGATGAAACTGATGAAACTACTGCAGTAGTTTGTAGCATTCAGCATAAGACCAAACTACTGGGGTTCACATTCAAAATCAAACTGGGGAGGTTCAGGCTGGCCATTAGGAGGAATTTCTTCACAGAAAGAGTGACTAAACATTAGAATGGGTGCCCAGGAAAGTGATGGAGTCACCATGCCTGGAGCTGTTCGAGGAAAGACTAGATGTCGCACTCAGTGCCATGGTCTAGTGGACCCCGGGTAGTGTTCATTCCAAGGTTGGACTGAATGATCTCAGAGATCTTTTTCAACCTAATTGATTCTCTGGTTTTTCTTGTACTTTATCAAATAACACTTGTATGTAGTGTTAATTTTGAAAAGTTATGCAACTTTTCTCTCCCATAACTACACAGGTTGCTATCCCAAACCTTAACGAAGCGGTACAGGATGCAGACTTGCTGGTTTTTGTCATTCCTCATCAATACATTCATAAAGTCTGCGATGAAATCACAGGACGAGTGCCCAGGAAAGCTCTCGGCATAACTCTTATAAAGGTATAATAAATACTGTGTGTTAATAACCAAGAATGTGTCATGGAATCTTCTGAGACAAGGTGACTTGATAGTTTGATATGAAAAGTCTCCGTGCATTATTCACTTGATTGGTCCATTAAACTTTTCTAGGTGTAAGATTGGAATTTGTCTCAGTCATTAGTGGAATGTTATGCAGCGCTTGCAGGAAGAGGAAAATGAGACTCTTCACAAGACTCTTAGAAAGAAAGAGGGAGTCAATGTGTTTTGCACCACTAAGCTTTCCAGTCTTTTATTTGTTGTTTCCAAAAGCATCATTAGATGAAGAACAGAGCACAAGCATAATGCTTTGATTGTTAATGCACATCCCATCCCACATGCTGAGTTGATCATTTCAAGAACTGCTGAGAGAACTTCATGTGACTGAGAGGATAGTGCTCTTGTTCATGTCAAATACTGTGTTGCAACAAGAGAGTCTGTTCAGCATTGCCCAAAGACAGTTTGAGCATTGGAAATAGGAGAGGGGAGAGGTGCAGGAGGCATTTCACTGGAGTGTTTGTGGTTTTCTTGGCAGGAAAATTTAAAAATGTGGATTAGTTTATTTTTGGGATTGTTTTTGGGTGGGTGAGCTTATTTCCTCTATGTTTAGCTAGAAATAATAAGCTATTCCCACAAGGTTTGGAAGATTCTGGTTTGTTGTTGGTTTGTAGGCCATTTTCTCAGCACACATTCCCTTGTTTCCTGTCATTTCTGGAAAATGATACATTTATGGAACTGTGCTCAAAAAAGAACAAAAAGCCACTATCAGTGCTTACTGCAAGCTTGTCTCTTTAGTTTGGCTAACAAAGCCCATCAAATCTATTGTTTCGTCAGTGCTGACCTGGTGTATTGCTGAGATGTATGATAACTTAATGCTTCAGAAGAGTTCTTGCTGCAATTTGTAGAAAAACTCCTCATATTGTAGAAGGGTAAAATAAGGCACTGTTAAAAGTGCTCAAGATAAACTTTATTCTCCTTCAATTTGCTAAATGTGATTTATATTCTCTTAATGATAGGAATAACTAATGAAATTGGTGAACTGAATGAGGATTTATGTCAGCATATGTGAAGTCAGGGTCCTAGGCCTATATTCCCTTGGAATTGCTGTTCTGGCTACTAATTACCAGTGCTATAATGGAGTGTTGATTAATGGCTATATTTGACAAAAAAAAAAGGAGAGGAAGGGGAATGAAATACTTAATTTAAAAAAAAAAAGCCAAACTCAAACAAAAAAACCCAGTAAAACAAAAGGCTGTGCTTAGTGTAGTGGTGGAAGTGAAATTGTGGCACTTGCTATGCCGTGCAGAGTTGGTTCCTAGGCAGCTTCCCACATTGCAACACCACATCCATAGGCAGCCTTTCCAAAGAAATGCTGTGAGGCTCCTTAACGTTTTGTGGGAGAATGCAAAGTACATATCAGTTCTTATGAAAAGGCATAACTGTGCATCATTAAAAATATCATTTGAGAAGGAAGGGTAGAGATTTAACACAACAATGAAACTTAAGCAACAGAGGCAGGAATTCCTTCTTTCCTTTACTTCTGCATATTCTTTAGGCATGCTGTTTTCATCAGTGTCATAGTTTCTGGGTCTCATGCTCAATGCTAATGCTGTTCAAGTGGCTTGTGTTAACTTTGGTAGTTAAAGTGCAGTTCTACTCTGAAAAATATAATTCATGGGACATTTTTTTTCTGTGCTTTCTAAATTGCTTGTCAGGTTAGCAGTGTGTCATCTTTTGGTCTTTTTTTCTTGTTTTTTTTCTTTCTGAGAGTCTAATCTTCAAGCAGAACCTAAAGCCTGACCATAAAACTGAGTTTTTGGAAACTAAAGGCATTTGTGTGCTGGTTAATGCTCATTTCCATTGAAACATTCACATTTGTGTTGCTTTACATTAGCTCTGTATTTATGAAAACCTAACAAGTGACTGTCTGGCTGTGGGGGGAGGAACGATACAAAACTTAGAGTGCAATACAGCAGTGAGCACAGGAAGTAGGGTAGCTGAAAGTCATTCAAAATACTCTTCAGGCAACCTCAACATCAGTCTCATTTTCATTTCCCTATTACAGGCCCCAGGGATTGCTCTGACAGGCATATTAGGATGCAAGCGATGAGGTCACAGAACTGGACTTGCATTGCCTGCAAACCATTGCTGCCCAGTGAAAATGCCCATGCTGGGAGCGTTCGTTTTGCAGGGAGGAAGGGGTGTTTGGTTTTTATTCTGTCATTCAGTATTGGATTTAACTCTACAGGAAACAGGTACAGCTCTCCTTGACTTTGTCAGGAGTTGCATCTGTTTCACAGTGGAGCATAGAATCTGGCACCTAAGCCCTTCTGGTCTCCTTTCACTTGAATGAATAATGGTTGTGCAGGTATTCCACATTTTGGAGTTGTTCCCAATGTGTGCATGCTTTTCTGTTAATTATTTGCCTGCTTAGGGAGGTGGGCCTTACAGTTATTTTGTGGGGACATTTTTGGCACTATGAGGGAAAAATACAACCTGTATTGGGTGCTTGCTTTCAGGTTGTTTCTGTATGGCTCATTAAAGATGAGAAAGCAGAGCTGTGCATTAAGTCATACAAATTGAAAAATAATGCAGAAATGCAAGCACTAGTTTAACTGGCGGGTTTTATACAGACATTTCTGCATGTCTTTTGATGGCACGATGTTATTTAAGGAGCAGCACCTTTAACCTGTGGAAGTGCAAATTACTGCCTGTCTGAAATGTCACTAGTGGCAGCATACAAAAGTATATGTATATGTATATCTGGAAGTAATAGAGGAACATACTTTTTGCCTATAAATCATGATTCAAAATTACCAGTTCCCAAAAGTATCAAATCCTCAGCATTAAAAAAGAATACTATATAAAAGGTGGTATACCGTGGGAAAGAATGACTATTTCAATAGCTGGTCTGCCATTACCCCTGTAATAAAAGCTCAAAAATATTCTGCATTTAGCAGGCTGGGAGAAAAGGGTTTTATGAAAAGAAAGTGGTCTCATTTGGAGTTCTAGTTCAGGCAGTTCAGGATACCTTCAGACTCACTTCTTTGCAGCATTAATATGTGGGTTGATCTTTTCTAAGATCACCCTGTTTCTGCCCTTTTTTTGCACTTTGTGAAGAGTGTATTATAAATACAGATGAAAAATATCCTTAGAATTTAAATTATTCTCAGTTGTTCAGCTTTCTACTTACCTGTGAATGGCTGTTCAATTTGTATTTCTACTAGTAAGCTGTTGTTGGTTATACACTGGGGAATCTGCCTCTGATAGTTCAGTTTCAGTTCAGTTCCTCTTCACAAAACAAATTATTCAGATGCCATTTTGTGAGTTTTAGTGCAATTTCAAATCCAAGTTCAGGTCTGGTTCATAACTGATGGATTGGTTATGCTTCACTGATTAACGATACACTGATTATAAGCACCTGATTTCTGAACTAAGAAAGCAGGTTCTTCAGCACGTCTTAGAATCAGGTCTTTGAGGATGGAATAAAAGCTGTTTTCATCATCTAGAGTTTAATTCTAAAGGCGCTACCTCCTACCTTAGGTGCTGTCTCCTAGGACAACTTGGAGAGGTCAAAATAGCACGAGTGTCCTTGGTAGTACATCTGTCATCTTTAATCTCTGTCTGAATAGGCCTTGTTTCACTTCTCACCCGTGGACAAGACTAATTGTGTTCTGCTTGCATCTCTACTGTGCCTAATGAATGACTTTTTAGTAATTCCATTTAATGTTGGCT
>VZTN01009323.1:19152-35626 GCA_013400515.1 Erpornis zantholeuca
GCAGGGAATAGATGAAGGCCCGGAGGGACTCAAACTGATCTCTGACATTATTCGAGAGAAGATGGGAATAGACATCAGTGTGCTGATGGGAGCTAACATTGCCAGTGAGGTGGCAGCAGAGAAATTCTGTGAAACCACAATAGGTACTGTTCCAAGTTGTAAGAATATTTAAAACATGCTCCTGTCCTCACAGGTGCATGCCAAATAGCTCAAATTTCACTGTTTTCAACATTATCTGACTGTTACCAGAAGCTGTTGGTTGAATTTCCTAGAATGTTTACACTTCCAAAAATACTAGGACAATACTGGGAATAGAGGGAGAGAAAAGAGCACAATTTTACCTATTCTTACTAGGGTTATAACCTTAGCATGTGAAATAAAGGCATGCTTTCTATCACCCTTCATGTAACAAACTGCTTCATTTTATTACTGTGTGTAAGATTTTTCTTGGGTCTGAATGGCTATTTATGGATAAACAATTTTAAATTCTGTACTCCAGCTCAGGTGCTATGGTCAAAGATGGTACCTTCATGCATGTTTGTTTTGATTCTACTTTTTTGTTTGTTTTTTTAAGGTATCTTGTTTTAATTTCTCAAAATACTTTGTTCCCATAAAAGCTAGAAATTGTTTTGGTTCTGTGATGATTTCTGCACATCTTTGCAGCATGAAAATGTGCCTAGTTTTGGATTTAACAGTTTCTAGAAAGGCATGTGTGTGTGTATATGCATATAGGTACTCATACTTTCTAGCACAGAGTTCAAGTTATGGCTTTTTTCAATGTTAATTTTTACAGTTTTGTGCATTGCTAGCTTTGCTGCATCTCATTCACAGCTTTTGCATTGAACTTGATTTTGAATGGTTGAACAACATCTTAGTGTTTAGAAACAATTGTAAGGGGCAGCATGCTCGATTAATATTAAAACAGCTTTGACATGCCTTTATCAGTAGATATTTTTCTGGAATGCAGGCTTTGAAACAGTAAAATTGCTCCTGCCGTATTCTTAATTCATCTCTGTTTTATTATTAGCTGTTCTTTTTAAAGAGAATGATCAAAAAATGGAGAGTGTACAGCGAATTCATGGAATTCATGGAATTGTTATTTAGAACCTGTCACTGAGCAGACAATAAATTATGAAAAAGTCCTGAAACTCAGTGCGGAGCTTTTAAGTGCAATGTCGACATGCGATTGGTCCCTTATAACAGAGATGTTTAGGATTGACATAGAACAACTTTATCTCTGCTTTTTTTAGTTATTTTGGCTTGCATGGGAAAGGCTAAATAACATACAAATAAATTATTCATTTTTTAGCTTTCCTCTGTCTTTCTCAACAGGCTGCAGAATCTTGGAAAATGGCCTTCTCTTCAAAGAACTCCTGCAGACTCCAAACTTCCGAATAACTGTAGTAGACGATGCAGATACAGTTGAGCTGTGTGGTGCTCTGAAGGTAAGAGTAACAGACTGCAGATGGTACACAGATGAAATAGTGATCCTTGTAGAAAAAAAGAGGGTATTTCCATTAAAAAAATAAGTTAATTGTATTTTATATAATATATAAAACTGCCACATAACATTTCCAGAAGAATCAGATGGGAAATGAGGGAGCAGCATTTTCTGAGAGCTGTGTCTCACCATTTGCCAGGTTCTCTTTCTACATCTTCCACCATTTCTAAATCTATTTATAGTTCCCTTTTTTGTTTTTGCAACAGTGTATTCACCAAAAGACGGGGAGAAAGAAGTTGGCATTAATGCTTTGTATATGTTGATAAAACTATCCCCCTTTACAGTGACTTAAGAAATGTGAGCATTCATGTTTTATATTTTGTGGACATATACTACATAACATTTGTGTGAGTAACCACATACAGAAATTACCTGAATAGGAAAAAAGGTATTTTGGACAGTTACTCATCCAAATTTTTTTTCATAACAAAATTAATGCTGATAGGAAGCAAAGGCTAACTTAAACATTGTTTAATGGCTATTTTTCAGGTTAATTTCCAGGCCATTTGTGAGGGGGAGGCATTAGTTGTTTGGTACCCTAGCAAACAGTACCATAATTCACATTATCTGATACCTATCCTCAATCATTTTTGATTGGTGTAGTGGTTTCATAATTAATTCAGCTTATTTATTTATTTTTTGTGGTTTGGATAATTATTTTGTCTGCTTTTGGTTTTGCTGTTGAAATTTTGTGTAAACTATATTAATTGGCTTGCAAAGTTACCCTACCAAGCAATGATATCTTAAGCTAAGGAATTCTGATTCCTGCTTAGTGAAAGTAGATAGATAGCTATAATAGCATATTTTTTTGCATATTAATTTCCTTAATTTCATCTTGACAGCTTCTCATACTGGAAGGCCTGAGAGAGAGGATGTTGTAGGTGTGTGCACTGATGGGCTTAGGAGTTTTGATGCAACATGCTTTGGAGTTACTATATATATAGCAATTTCTTGAGATTGTGGAACTTGTAATTCGCCTCCACAGCCATTGCTTTAAAATGCTCTGGTGATGTGGAAGGTTACCAGAAATCCCTGTGTATAGACCCATGAATTAGTAAAAAAACCCTGCAGATTTATTTTTCTTTGAAATATGCTCAGCAGGATGTTTTCTGACTAGCTTACATTCTTGTCTGATAGAGGAGTTCTGTCCCAGGAAAATTTTGTTCGGACAAAACTCACGAAAGTGCATTAGAGATGAGCATGCCTATCAAACTGGGCAGGTAGTCAGCAGACACTCAAAATTCCACTGTAAAGGTCTAAGTCAGGCAAGATACCAGTATTTTTCTGGAAGTGCAGTAGCATTTAAATAGATTGTTGTTCCTGACCTGGGAAGATACTAAGGTGAAACTTCTGGGGTTTCTTTGTAACCTTGCTTTACTGCTCTCTTCTGCTATGTTATTCATCATGCATCCTGCAGACTGAACTATCTAGTTGTACTTCTAAAAAGCTCTTTGTATTCTGTGTGCTCTAGTCATTTGATTTTGATTGCAGTATATTTTGTTAATTTAAAAAATGCGTGGTATAAGGTCTAAACAAAAAATGAATTATAGATAGATTACCTAGTTTAAAAATACTGTGGATTTCTTGCATAATTAAAAGGCAAAACTGGTATAAAGTGGCAAAGATTTGTCATTCTAGTATAGGTGATATCTTTAAACATACAACTCTGCCTAAATCTAAAAGAAAATATTAATAAAATCATACTTTTTAAAGTAATTCTTCACTTAAAACCCTTTATAGTTAATCCTAAATCTTGTGCTGGCATCATGTAAATAATGTCCTGAGCTGTTTTAACTCAGAGATTGCAAAATTTTATTAATACATTGGGAACATGTCTTACTCTGAAAGAAAATAAAGAAGCTAAAAATTAAACCTATGGGTAAGGTTTTACTGCCATAGTGCAAAGCAAAATGCTAAACTCAGATGTGAATAGTGTTCTTTTTTAGAAGCTATGCATACTTTCTATTCTAGGAGAATTATTTGCTAAGGGTATCAACAAGAACTTTTTTATCATTAATCTGATAGTCTTTGTAATAAAAGAATGAAAAGTAAACATATTTTCTTTTTTTTTTTTAGGGTAAAATCTAATGTGTAGCTTTAGTCAGCTGACAGTTTGTTAAACTTGGAAAGTTACTTCATAAAAAATAGTAAAAATTAGCATTTTTTAACTTCCTGGAAGGGGGAAATTCCCATTTCAGAAGGTGACAGTGTCATGTTGCATGGAGACACAGGCATAAAAAGAGAGGCTCTACTTTCTTTCTATAACAGTGCCTATTCAAAATGTCAGTAGTGGCACTGCAAACTACAGCAAGGAGGACAGGGATAAACAGGCAAACACGTCACTCCAGACTGTCTTTTTGGATGTGGAAACAGTAAAAGCAATTCCTGTATTGGTATTTAAAGGATGAGAAACAGTACAATATGGAAAACAGGATATTCTCCCAGCTTCTGCATTTTTCTGCAAATACCAGCTTAGGAAAAGGGAGACTTTCCTGGTATTACTGGCATAATGGACTAGGTGTTAAAACCTGTACTCTGCCTCGCTTTTTACTTCTGCAAGCCTTTCTCAACAGGAAAGATTTTCAATGTGGGTGGTTGCCTAAAGGTTGGGAAAAAATACGGAAGAGTAACAAAGAGTGCTCTGAGCACAGCTTTCCCTTACAATGATAATTATAGGTTTGAAATTTGGTTTTGGAAGCCTTTTTGAGTTCAGACTGTAATAATAGGTAGTGCAGCTGGGTGATCATAAGAGAACATGTGCTCGCTTGCTATTTATATACGGGTATATATATGGACATGTATAGAATATCCACTTCATTCACCGTATTTAGATTTTTGACAAGGGGCTGGTGGAGATATAGTGAAGTGCAGAAATCAGTGCCATGAAAATGCAGTCTTGTGTCAGCTTGGAGACTGGCTGAATAGACAGTGGCAGTGACTTTACAAAATCTGATGGCACTGAGGAGGAACAGCTTTCTGCCGTAACATGGCTGTTGGAACAAAAAGTGCTTGGCATGTTCTTCTTTTGAGGATTTTTTTTTTCCTTTTGAGGACTGATGAACATTTCACATTTGTCTGTTGATCTTTTCTAAGGGTTGAGGACAGAAGTTAATAAAGTTCAAATTTGGATAGTTGTTTCAAGGTGCCCAGTTGGCTTTAGAGGCAGCATGAGTCATGGCCACATACAAGTACACCTGCCATTTGCCAGGTGATGAATGGGGCTTCCTAGGAAATGCTTAAAGGTTATGTCACCTAAAAATAGTATATGCAGCTATGCACACATATGAATGTGCTTTTGGATACTGATGGATGTGATACTGCAGAGCAGCACGGACCCAAGGTTATCACTTCGGAGGTGTCCTTACTGCCAGTGCCAGTGTGGTGTTACAAGCAGCACAAGATGTGAGGCAAGACTGAGCTGGGGCACAAACCTGGCCACGGCCTTGAGAGGCTGTGTAAACACTGATAGCTGCAGTCTTGGGGGTAAATTTTACCCCAGTCACTTACCCAGTGCAGCAGTGCCAGGGGTGGCTGAGAGGTGGAGGACTGAGGATCTGCCTCTGGATATGGTAAAATGGCCATGCTCCAGCTGCCTGATGATCAGGGATCTGGAGAGTTAAAAACCCTCAAGTGGCAACAGCCAAGGACCAAGACAGATGTGAGTTACTGTAGGAAGGAGAAGCAGCAGCAACTGTGGTTGCCTTTCAAGTTCTCTCTAAACCTTAAGGCTCTGGCTTAGCCTTAAGTAAAGAAGTAAAAAGTATAGCGATGATTTATTGTTTACGAGGTTATGTAACCCAGCATTGTTACTTGCAAAGCGTGTTTAGGGCAATCACTATTGGATAGTCAGTCTAGGTTCTATAGAAGCTGATTGTGAGAGTTTTTTTCTTTTTCCTGAGATTAAGTGGAAATGAAAGTCAAGTTCTCCAGGAGCAAGCAAACAGTTTATACTTAACCTCTCTGACAGTCCTGCTGATACTTTCTTTCATTTTTTGAGTCTTTTCGTTTGACCTCCTCTCAGCCGTTATGAGAAGCAAGGAGCTTCTCCAAGTTCATGTGTAAACAGAGGGAAAGCAGGCTGTGCTGAGCTGTGACACTGCCTCAAGGAAGGTGAAATAACATTTCTGCTTAGTTCTCTTATTGATCCATTTAATTGTGGAGAAGTAATGGTTGCCTTAGAGATGGCTGCTGAAGCTGTCCATAAGCACTCCACAAACATGCTGTACATTGGATATTGGATACTTCTGAGCACTGACTCTGTAAGAACAATCTGTCAGCAAAGTCTGCAGACTTGTTGTCCTTGTTTTCTTGGTCATCTGTTCACCTTGCATTTGTGACCTCTTGCATGTTTGCAGCAGGTCATGTGCAAGTAAAGGACACTTTCTCTCATTTGTTCTGACACATACTGTGAGCACTGTGTGGCATCAGCATTTCTTTTCTGGAGCATAGCTTCACTATCCCAGTGATAAAATAAATAAATCCATTCCTTGCTCATGTTCTAGAATAACTAGGACTAGGACTAATATCAGCTTCAGGATACCAGACCAGCTCACCTGTTAGGGCAAAGTATTTTAGTAGCTTAAAACCCTGTGCAATATAAAAACACACTGTGCATCATGGTTACTGGATGTGTGCTTTCATGTAAAAAGCTGTTAATGCCAGTAGGGATAGGGGAAGTGTGTTTTCTTAAGCGTGTAGTGATTTTGAGAGCTCTGAATGCCTTGGGCCAAGAGGAACATTGTGTTGCAGTCATTTTGGGGTTATTGTGGCAGCATCTTTGAACTTGTGGAACATGTTTGTCAGTAGGCACTTGCTTATTGGGTTTTGACTGCCACGTGTGCATGTAAATACCGTCAGTTTTTAATCTCAGAAAAGTGGACTCTCTCCTCTTGCACAAATACATACCCACTGTAACTTCATGTCGTTGTTTAATGCCGGCAGGCAACTACATACCATGCAGCTGTTCACTCACTAACCCCCTACCCATCAGGGATGGGAAGGAGAATCAGTGTAAAAAAAATAAAACTCATGGGTTGAGATACAAACATTTTAATAATTGAAATCAAGGAAAATACAGTAACAACAACAGTTGTAAAAGTAATTGTAATGATGGACAGAGTGAAAACCTATGAAGAACAAGTGATGCATACTACAGTTGCTCACCACCCATTGACCAATGCCCAGTGCATCCTCAAGCAGCGATTGATGGCTCCTGGCCAACTGCCCCCAGTTTATATACTGGGTATGGCATTCTGTGGTATGTAATATCCCTTTGGCCAGGATCAGCTGTCCTGGCTATGTTGCCCCCTCCCCAGACTCTTGTTCACCTCCTCACTGGCAGAGCACGAGATGGTAAAAAGTCCTTGACTTAAAGTAAGTGCTACTTAGCAAACAACCAAAACATCAATGTGTTATCAACATTATGCTCATACTGAATTCACACTACAGCGCTGTACCAGCTACTAAGAAGGGAATTAACTGAAACCAGGATGCTTCAGGTGTAGTCTTCGGCAGTGGCAGCATTCAAAATCAACCATAAGAGATACAGAAAGATGTTTTTGTCACTCTTCCTACTTCATGTGCTTCTCAGAGGACCACAATAGTGATAGTGCCCCTAGGCACTTTCACATCAATTTATGTTTTGCTTGTGCATCTTCCTTCAGCTTAGTGTCTACAGCCAGAGATTTCAAGTAACTCTCTGTTCTGGCCTTCTTTTGGACTGAAGAATAACTCAGTTTTTAGTTTTGTGAGATGTTGTTGTTTTTTTTAAAGCGGTAGCTCATCTTTGAGTAAGGTATAACTTTCAGTGTGGTATAATTAGTTCTCTGCAGTATATTAGGCACAAGACAGTTGTCACAGATTTTTCAAGGATGTAAATAAAACCAGATGGTAGGCCTTGTAAATTAGTAGTTGTGGCCTGAAGGATATGTAGACCAGGATATAGCAGTTTCCTAGGCATGGGGATGTGTTCTAGAGCATAATCAGTTGTGTTGTTTCCTCATTATGTGCAAACTATGTAAGAACAGACAATGGAAACATTGTACAAACAAGGACCTCAGTGTTTTAGAGTTGGACTCAAAACTTCCTTGTTCCCTACCCCATTTCCTCAGATGTAACTAGTCTTGGTATGACTTACTTAAAGAGTATTTCTGTTGCTCCAGAGACAAACACTGCAAAAGGTACAAATAGACAACAAAATACCATAAGCCAGATTGTATTGTAAATTATGATCAAGTAGACTGCTTCAAAGCGGAATGTTGAGCAGACAAAGCTGGAGGGAAGGGGGAGCTTTACTATGGGAGTGTTCAAGAAGTACATGGAAAAAGCCCAATGGTTGCTCAGTCATGTTAGTATTTTTGGCTGAGTGCTAAATACTTACAGACTTCACATACATGTAATATCCATTTGAAAGGATTGTCCCATCTGAAAACTTACTACATATCTGTTTGAGTTCCTCTTGCTTTGCCATCAAATGAAGAAATATTAGAGGTTGCTCTGCAAGAGGTGTCTGATGAAAACGTACCTTGACTGAATCACCCCAGCCAAGATCTAAGCCAAGATGATTTAAACTACCAGCTTTAAAAGTTGACTGTCTTGGACTGCTTCAGGTCTGGTTTTGGATATCTGTCTGCAATTTTTAGGGTCACCTTTAGACCTCGGCTAGCTGCTGAAAAAGCAGTGACTGATCCTCTGGCTTGATTTGATTCAGTCACCTAGCCATGACTGGCCACACAGCTCTGCAGCTGCCTGGCATTTGTGGTTCTTACAGTCCAAAACCCAAAACCAAACCAGTGTTAATCAGCTGGTTGCTTTCATTAACAACTTCCGATTGTTGTTCTTTCTTCATCAACAGTTAAAGTTGATTTGGTTGATCTTTTAATTTTATATTTTTCCCTGCATCGGGTGCTACATTGGGTGCCATAATGTTGGTTCTCCTGTGCTTTCTGTTGAGGTCTCTGCTGCTGCTGTTACGTGCAGGAAGATACTAGCATTCATTACTTCCTTGTTTGCTTTATCAATATGTCAGAATGCCATCTTTTTTGGAGGATATTGTTAGGGTTTGTCGTGTTAGTTGGGGTTTTTTGGTAGGGTCAGTGGAACCATGGCTAGTCTCTGCTCTGACTCCCAAGCCAGAAAATAGTTTTTATTTTCACTTCACTCAAATGTGTCTCATCAAATGTCTATGTTCTTTAACCAAAGAAGGGACCATATAACTGACTGTTCATGAAGAAACAGCACATTCCTTGTAGAAGGATGTCACCAGGTCTAAGGAAGAAAACAATTTTCCTAAAGGAGGTCTTCCTGTGTCATGAACCTTCTGGGAATCCTTGATTAATTATTACTGTTATAGAAAGTCTACTTACTTTAAAGGGCTAGATACTATTGCCTTGGCTGAATTTGAACCCTTAGCATGTCATCATAGAAGTCAATAAATGTTTTTTAGATGTACTATTGCTTCAATCTTAAAGAAAATCTGGATAAAAGGACTGTAGGATGTCAGTCTAACTTCACCCCTACCTCAGGGCAGGAATAGCTCCATCTAGCTAAAACCTTGTTTGGGTGTAGTGCAACCTGTTTGTTCTTCAAGATGGTCAATAATAATAGCTCCACAGCCTCAGGGGCAGCTTGTGTTAGAGCTTTAACTATGCTTTTATCCTTGGAAATACTAATGTAAGACTTGCCGTATTTTTTTCTTTTTTTAAGGTCATTCCATAGACATTGTCATAGTTTGACACTGGCCCAATGCCAGGCACCCATGAGAGTTGCTTGTTCCTGCTGGGCTGGGGTCCGTAGCTCAGACCCAGGAAGCCAAGACAGCCCCAGAGAGAGCGTCTCGCCAGAGAGTCTTCTTAGGGAGTTGGTGGTGTTCCCCCAGCGGTCAGGAGGTGCCTCTCAGCAGGGTGCCTGTGTGCCAGGCTGTTTCAGCTCTTAGTGCATTTCAGCTCTTTTGTGATTGCAGCTCTTTGCCCTGCAAGGCAGCTCTCCCAAGGCTGGCTCGGGGATAAGAGAGAGAGGGACCCCTATGGCAATTCCGCAAAGGGTAGCTTTATTCAAAGACCCAGTAGCGAAGGGAGTCAGGGACGGGAAAATCCCTAGAGTCTAGGGGAAAAAACAGGGGTTTTTATAGGGTTATCGGCATGGGCATGAGGGGGTACAAACCAATGGGTTACAACAGATCTACATAAAAATCTCCCAGAGGGCAGTGGGCTTTTTTCCTTGTCGCCCTAACCACAGAGTTACTTTCTTATCTTGGGGTCTGGCAGAGAGGTTGTGCAATCCTTCTTATCTCTCAGGAGGCTTCCCTCCAAGGCAGGGCCATGGGGGGTTTGCCCATCCCCACAGTCACTCACTCACTCTCCCCTGCCACAGCAGGGCAGATGAGAGAAAGAAAAAAATAATTAACGAAGGCTTCATGAGTGAGATAAGGACCAGGAGAAACACTTCAAGGGTCAAACAGGCTTAACTTGAAGTTACAAAGTGAATTTATTGCTAACAGAATCAGAAGAGGATAATGAGAAGTAAAATAAGCCCTTAAAACCCCTTTTCCCCCCCAGCCCCTCCCTCCTTCCTACTGACAGTGCAGGGAGACAGGGCATGGGGGTTTGGTCAGTCCGTCATCGAGGTTCCCTTCCGCTGCTCCGGGAGAGGAGTCTTCCTCTGTGAGACTGTGGGGTCCCTCCCACAAGAGGCAGTTCTCCAGCGTGGGTCCATTCTCGTGAGCAGCAGTCCTACTGCACCTGCTGCAGTGTGAGTCCCTCCCATGGGCACACAGTCCTCCCAAAACTGCTGTGCCATGGGTCTCTTTTTTGCATGGGGTGCACTCCTCCAAGGACAGGCTGCTCCAGCCTGGGAGCAGGGCCCTCTCTCTCCACTGGGTTTCCCACTGGATCACAGCCTCCTCCAGGCATCCACCCACTCTGGCATGGGCACCTCCACCATTGGCTGTGGGTGCATCTCTGCATCCCCTGTGGATCCATGGGCTGCAGGGGCACAGCTGCTTCACCATGGTCTTCACCATGGCCTGCAGAGGCATCTTGGATCTGGCACCTGAACACCTCCTCACCCTCCTTCTCCACTGACCTTGGTGTCACCATGTTGTTTGCCCTCACATGTTCTCATCTCCTCCTCTTCTCTGACTAGAAGCAAAACTGTGTGACTTTGTTTTGATTTTCTTCTTAAACATGTCGTCACAGAGGCGTTACCAACCTCTATCATTGGCTCACTTTTGGCCAGCAGCATGTCCATCTTCCAGAGCCATCAGAGATTGGCTCTGCTGGACACGGTGGAAGTTTCCAGGAGCTTCTCACAGGAGCCATCTCTGTGGCCCCCCTGCTACCAAAAACCAAGCTTTGCAAAACCAATACAGGCATCCCAATCCCCAAAGTGTAATAACCCAAACTAACAACCTCGAGTCTTTCAGTAGTAAAGTGTTTGCAGTTCTTAAGGACATCTGTAAGTGATAATTGACTCCTTTCCCATTTCTCTTCCTATTAGAATATAGTAGCAGTAGGAGCTGGTTTCTGTGATGGCCTTTGCTATGGGGACAACACCAAAGCTGCTGTTATTCGCCTTGGCCTAATGGAGATGATTGCCTTTGCCAAAATTTTTTGCAAAGGACAGGTTTCTACTGCCACTTTCCTGGAGAGCTGTGGCGTTGCTGATCTCATCACAACATGTTACGGTGGCCGGAATCGACGTGTAGCAGAAGCAGTCGCTAAAACTGGAAAGGTACCTTATTCACTGGATGAAATCTGTTCTTAACAAGTGCTGTCACTCCTTGTTTGCTGGAGTAATAGTAGAGTTATCTGAGTCATGCTACTGTGTGAGTGCTGTTCTCTTTCCTCTTGTTTTTTGAAAGTTAAGAAAGACTAGAATGAGTGTAAAGGTGTTAAAAAAGGGGGGGGGTGATTTAAAAAAAAGCTTCAGAGATAAGACATTGGGACATGCAGATTTAAGAAGAATACTTAAAAGCAGGAATATAGGAGAATACTATATATGCTCACTCAAGGTCACTTTTGCAAAAGAAACTCTCAGTAACTTTTGTTTTTTTTCATCCAGATGATGTTGTCAGGCTTCTGAAAACTTTATCGTAGCTCTCCATTGCTTTTTTTTTTTCCCTCTGTTGCTTAGTCTATTGAAGAATTAGAGAAAGAAATGTTGAATGGTCAGAAACTGCAAGGACCGCAGACTTCTGCAGAGGTGTATCGCATCCTGAAGCAGCGAGGAATGCTGGACAAGTGAGTAAGAGCAGATAAAGCAACTTCCACATGCCCCTTTTTATCTCCTTAATTCTTTCTGCATATTTGGTTTTGATATCTTCATAAAGTTAATAGCCAAAAAGGAAAATGCCTGTAATAACAGTAGATTAAAAGTTAAAATCAGAGAGAGAAGTTAATAGAACCCCAAAATAATATTGGTGTAGATAGAGCTATTACTGTTGCATTGAATTTGTGAATGTGCTTCTGTTTGCAGAGTGTATTATTGCCTTCTGCTACTACAGAAGAGCACAGCAAATGTGTTTTAATCTGTGAAAAGAAAAAATGCATGGAAGTAGAGCTTCCTAAAGCGACTGTGAAAAATCTCTACATCTCATTTCATTGTAGGAAATTCATTACTTACCTCCAAGGAGAGGAGCTTGATGAACATCTGAATTTAGTGATTGCACCACATGGATTCTAGCTTAGATGCTGCAGTTCTCCTTCTTAATGTGACTTCCAGTTTGCTGTAGGTTAAAACCTCCCATCTGCTTCTGTAGGTCAGGGGGTGTTTTTTTGTGGTATGAAATTAAACAGGTTGTCCTGGCTTGGTTCACTTGTATTCGAGTCAGAACATTAATGATTCCTATAGCCACACACGTCAGTTCTTTGTAAAAAGATTAAGGGATGCATTTATCTGTTCCTGTTTGTAAAAGAGGAAAAATCAGAAAATAAAAAACTGCCAGTCAAAAGACCAAGCCTTGTTAAAAAAGCATTTTCAAAGTCTAGTTTTGATGGATTAACTATAATATTAATGTTTTAATATTATCTTTGGATGTAACGTACCTAAGTCTGTCAGTGTACAGTAATTAAGCTAGTTGCAGAAAAATTAATTAAAATGTTGGCTTCATTCTTTGCTGTTTATGATTCCCTGAATGAAACAGGATCTTGTGTTTGAGAGTTATTTTGTATTCTGTTCTATCATAAAACAAATTGAGTGCATTATAGATGATTTCATGTTGTGTTTTTAATGAAAGACATGAGAACAGTGTTGTTAATTTATTTTTGGTATGCCAACATATATGTGTCAGTTCTTTGTAAAAGG
Source organism: Erpornis zantholeuca (assembly GCA_013400515.1). NCBI lineage: Eukaryota > Metazoa > Chordata > Aves > Passeriformes > Timaliidae > Erpornis > Erpornis zantholeuca. The sequence continues at coordinate 31,955 of VZTN01009323.1, forward strand.
TCTCATTCAACAAAACTTTTGAAAGCAACTTTCAAAGCATTTTTCCAAAACTGCTGCTTTAAAACAGAAAACACAGTAGAGCAGCCATGGTTTCAAAGTGAAGAGGTAAAAGTCTAGTAAGGGTAGAATTTCTTACTCTGGTCTTACAAAATGGGTCCCAAGGCTATGTAGAAGTGTGCAAAAGTCAAAGTTCAGCAGAAAAGCCTTGGTAGCAGCGTTGATGCCTATAGATACTTGTAATGCAATTACTTTTTTTCAACAGTTGTAGACCTCGCCTTCTTGATGTGCTCAGGCCTAAAATTGATTTGAAGTTTGCTGGCCTGCAGTCAGCCTTGGGACAGGTTTCTTCAAGTGAAGTGTGGCAGAGCTGTGCACAGTAATGTTCTCAGGGGAACAGCAGCAAGACTTAGATGTCAGGTTGTGGTTTCTAGTAGTGGTGCTTCTTCACTGAGAAGTGCCAGTACTGTGACTAAACCTGTGGGAAACTTGCTTTTTCATCAGAAGGTTCTTCTGCTTTGTGGACACCTCTTGCATAGGCATAGCAAATTTCATTAGTGCCTACATGTAAGCTTTTATGGTAACAGCAAATTCGACCCCCCTCCAGCCCAGTACATCATACAAAGTGAGGGATAAGTGAGGTTTGTTAAGGAATGCAAAAAGTCATTGGGTAATTTTTTTTCTGCAGATTTCCTAGTAAGGGTTTTGCAGTCTAAGCAGTTCAGCACTGGATTTGAGAGAGCAGCTTTGTGGCTATATGATAATTGTTTTCCACCAATGAAGTAGAAACAGCTCAAGTCAGTCTAGTTCGGGGCAATGTGCTGATACCAGAGCTACTGCAATGTAATATGTGACAGTAGAATATATAGGCCATCATATATGGTGCTCAGTACTGCTCAACACTGAAATGTGCATTACAAATAAAGCTTTAGAGTGACTGGTGGGATGCCTTTCCTAAGGAGAAAGTCCTAGTCCAGATGTGTTCTGAATCACTCAGAAATTAACTATTTCACCATCTCCAATGACCCTTATTTTTTATTTCCATTGGTCAAAATTCATCATTATAAAAGGCCATGCTGAAATGGCATATGTACTTGCTGAACAGATCAACCTCTGAAATTTACCAGGCTTTGTATAAAAATGGAACAGTCTGGTTTTTACTGTCTGGGATGGACAGAAAGCAAACACAAATTTCTGTAAAACATCTTGACTTTAAGATTATCAGAGAAGCCGGAATAATTTCGAGGTTGTTGGAGACCTGGCCAATTTTTTAAAAAAGGAAAAAAAGTAGGTATGGAATTTTGTATTTCAAAATCCATGTTTAATTTTGGATTCTTATTAAAAACTTGACCTTCAATGTCTTTTTGGGTCTCTTTCTGTCATATTCTGTGTTATCAAACTGTTGCTCAGAAGTACTGCAAAACGGATGTGCCAGTCTTCCTTTTTAACAACAGATGGGTTCTGCTGTAAGAACAGCCAGGAAGAATGTTTTTAATTTATTTTTCAGATCACTTTATGGTTGTGCCATACATAATGAATGTCTCAGGCTCCATTACAGCTAGCTAGGCTTCTGAGAGTCATCTTTTTGAGAGATGCATGCAGGTTCTGGAGTTATCCCCTGCTTTTCAGCCCAGCATTTGCGCCTGAGAAATAGAAAAAAGAAATCATTTTTTCCACCTCTCCCTTTTTCCCCCTCCCTCTCCTCACTCCTTTATCTTTCTTTCATTTAAGAAAATGTTACAGAATAAATTTAGACTGTATTTTCTTTCCTCAGGTTTCCACTCTTCACAGCTGTGTATCAAATCTGCTATGAAGGGAGGCCTGTCAGAGAGATAATATCCTGCCTTCAAAGTCATCCAGAGCACAAGTAAAATCCATCAGGCTGTTGTACTAATGCAGCTTTCTGCCTTTCGAATTTATGTCTGAGTTCAAGTGGATGTAGCTATCATTAAGCTTTGTTCAAAGCTGCTCACTAGGCAACAGGAACGACATGAATGTCTCTGAGCAGGTGTTGGTGTTTGTTACCCAGCCTGGTTTGACACAGCATGCGGTGTTGGCTTGGTGATTGTCCTTTTACTGGCTTAAATGCAACTCTTTTGAGATACACAATACAAAAGTTGCACTACATACCTGGTATGTATACACAAGTGTACTTTGAGTTTGCTCCTACAGCATAAAACATAAATGCTGTGTTGTCTCTTATTAAAGCCTAGTTCAAAATCTGCTGGACACTATGGGAAGAATCCCACTGGTTTTGATCAGAGACTGAATCAAGCCTGTAACCTTGAAATATTAGGAATCTTTCTGTTAGAACTTTGTTTTATTCTGTATACATAATTAAATGTTAACATTTTGCATGCTTATGACTATATTGATTTAAGCAATGTTAATGCAAAACAAGTGGTAGCAGTTATTTGGGGGGCTACAGGGATATATCAATGAACTCTAGTGAAGAATATTTTGATTTTTGAAAGTCGTTAAAATTGTCAGGCTACTTTGAAACCAATTTCTAAGTGAATTTAAAGTTTTTAATTACACTCTTTTAAAGGGAATATTCTAGAGGGGGCTTATTACCTCCCCTTCTGGTTTTTAATCCTTGCATTTCTGTATTTCTCTGTTTCTCTCTTACTGTTCCTAGGTTGTTAGGCTCTTCTAGAATCACATTCCCCAAAGCAAGCCAGAGATGCTGACCTGGGGGTTCTGAACCCTGGAGCCTACAGTTCATTTTATTGTACCTGTGGTTGTTCTTCACTGGTATTGTTACTTGGGTGGGGAAGAATACCCTTGGGTATCCACTGCTCCAAGTTCTGCTGTGTTTCTAGCTTAGCTGCAAAGTGTTGCACTCCACACAACACTCCAAGGAATGTCAGGGGAATTCCCTGGCACAACACACACTTGTGTCGTCAGAAGGGTTGTGTACGATGACTGCATTAATTTCAGTGCCTGCCAGTGACTGGCACGTCCACCAGGCTGTAGTCCTGATCCAGCCACCCCAGTTCTGGAGTTACTCTTTCAATGGACAAAACTTTTATGGGTGCTGAATCAAATCCTTTACAACCAATCTCCCAGAAAGCTTCTCAAAGGCATCTGTCTCTTTTATTCCCTGGGTATCTCAACTAGGTTTTTTTTCAAAAACTTTTGTTTTATCAAGGAGGTTAATTTTATTTGTTATTGGAAAATCTGTGATTTTATGGAGTTTAAGGGGGGCGTTGGTTTGGTTGGTCTTTTTAGATTTATTTTTAAGATTGACGCAAGAAAAGATAAATAAGTGAAATCTGTTTTGCTTTTCTTGTATAATAAAGTATGGGAGGGGGGTTGGGGGAATATATACTAAGAGTTGAGATTGGGAGACAAAGGTTGGCATTAGAATTTATAGAACAAGACTGCCCATCTGCTCTGAATATCCACACCTAACATCTGAGCAGTATCAGAACTGTTGTTCACTGTTCTCAGTGGTGGTTTTAGACCAGAAACCATGAGCACACACCTGTCCTGAAACTTTAGGTTGTCATTCAAAATCTGCTATAACAAAGAGGATGCCTGGGAATAATTGTCATACATACGTAGCCTGGATTACTCTGAAATAGGGAAGCGTTGGGGCAGCTTTGTGAAGACAGGAAGACTCTTCAGCTCAGGGGTACCATTCTTTGTGCTCCTGTATTGTTTTGCATTCAT
>VZTN01009323.1:40249-58003 GCA_013400515.1 Erpornis zantholeuca
AGAAATTATAATGTATAATAATTTATGCATTATTCACAGATGCATTCAAGAACTCGAAATCCAGCTCCTTGAAACCATTTGAGAGAGGAACGTGCAGTTTCCAGGTATGACAATTTCCAGGTGTGGCTTTTCTTCCAAAATACGATGTGGTTGCCTTGACAAGGCTGGGCAAGGCTAGAGCAGCAGAGGTGTTTGCTAGCAGGCACAATTAGCTTTCTGAAAGCAATCAGATTCGAGTGGAATGGGGTTGCACTGCAAACCCTACAGGTAAATTGTTTTCAGTGTTGACTTTTATGTACTATGTGTGGAGAAGAGAGGGAACAGAATGCAAAGTATTGCATTTGTTGGAACATAAGGAATGTTCCAACTAAAACGAAGTCGGTTTTAACCAGTGCAAGAAATGATAATGCAAGAATATGCCCTGAAATACAGGAAGAATGAAGACAAAACTGTTGAGAGTTGATTGGAGCTCCTTTTGGCCTGTCAGTCTGTACCAGGCATGGGTTCAGGGTAACAGCTTAGGGCAGCAGCATTCCTTTCAAAACTAAAACCTGGAAAATGTCTCCTCAGACAACTTAACAGTTGCTGAAGTGGAACACAAGCACACTTGGTGTTATCAAAATGCACAGAGATAAAACCATTGCTATTGAAGTTCCCTTTCCATTCCATATATTGTTTCTACAAGCAAGAGATGGAAAACTGAGGTGAGAAAAATATGCTGTTCATGCCTTCTAGACAACTTTTAGAGAGGAAATATGCACTTTACTGTGGGATCATGAGAGTTCGTGAAAATGCTATGATGGTCATGAGAAAGGCCGGCAAGAGAAAGAGCTGCAGCCTCCTTGTATTGTATTTAACAAGTGAGAAGTAATCAGAAGTGTCAGTTACCTCTTCATCAGTTTGTGATTTTTCTCCAAGCTAAGCTAAGCAGGATTAGGTCTGACTAAGTAGTCAGAGATAAGCCCTCAAAGCAAAGCTCCTCAAAATACTCTTCCTGAATTTTTGAGGGAATTAGCTTCCTTCTCTTTTGCAATTACCGATTCAGAACTAGAAGTGGGAGCCCTAGGTAATGGCAAGGTAGCCATAACCCTGGCTATTAAGGCTTTTGTGATCTTAAAACCATATAATTATAATGCTGCCAGCAGCTCTGTCCTGTTGTCACCAGAGGTTGAGGTTAAATTAAAATAATTGAGCAAGAATACTCCAGGGACACTCCTGACTCCAGATGTGATTTTATTCATCTAAAATAGGTGGGCTAGAAATCTTCCTGGTTGCTTCCATCTGAGAACTTGCATGTTGTACCCACGCTCTCTTCCCTAGCACAAAGGGAATCTGGGGTTTTTTTTAATTGCTACTATAATCAATCTTAAAGTGAAGAGTAGTGGATGTTGTTACATTACCTATGAAGAGGCATTTGTGTGAAATGACCATGTTTAGATAGAACCTGTCATGTCAGCACCTGGAGCATCTAAGGAGCAGTAAGCGAATATTGGGAGGTTTGAACAATTCTGTTCTTCTAATGTTGGAGCAGTAATTAGATGCAGAGTGCATGGATAGACGGATTTTAGGAAACAGAATGGGAACACTTGAGAAGCACAACTCGAGGTACCTTCTGTTAATTACTGTGTTGGACTAGACTGACTTAAAACTCATTATTTTATAATGACTGGGAAATCTGCACCAGACTTCACGTGTCCTCCTTGAATGCATCACTAAAAATGAGAATGTGGTTTATTGTCACAGAAGTTATATGACAAATAAGCAGGGAACCTAAACTATTCAAGGCAGCCTGCTTGAGTCGGGATAAAAACATTTCAACTGGACTGTTAGAAGGCAGTGCCTTGCATTGCAGACCTTGCTGGACATGCTTTAAGGAACCAGTGACATAATTCCCTGGGACTGCTTGCTGTCTATCTGCTTCTGTGTGTTAAATTCACATTTTTTAAAGGGAAATGCATGCACAGACAACACTTTGAACAGCAAAAATGTTTAATTTTCAAGTCTGCTTTCAGTTCTGAAGTATTAGCCTTAACATTTAATTTATCTCTATTCAATGCAGTTTTCTTGGGCGTACCTATTTCCAAGTCTTTGTGTAGCTAGACAGAGCTTTGGAAAGATTCTTTCAAAGGAATTATGTGGCTTGAGATAATTAGTAAAATATATTGAAATACAATATGCAAATCTCAAGAAATAGCTGATCTTCAGTTTAATACGAATTCAGAGCGTTTGGGGTTGGTGGTGATTTGGGTTGGCAATGTTTTTATTTTCTGTGCTGTCTTTGAACAAACACAGTTTACTGCATCTGCTTTAGTCCAGCATTCTGGACTAATGATAAGGAACTGGCTTTTTTGGAACAACTTATGTCAGGGGATTCACTACCACATACACAGGGTAAAGGTAGTTTCTCTGTGTAGTGATCATGGCAAGTCTCTTTGTCACTCATAAAAATTATTTTCAATTACATTAATGAAGGACTGGGAAGAAATGGGGTTTTTTTCAAGGCAGGGATACATATAGACCAAGTCTGTCAGGGTGCAGTGCTTTAAATGCTACCTGCCCCTTCCCCAAATTTGGAGGTGGGTTTGAACTGTATCACTCACACTCAGATGAGGGAGACTGAGGATCTGCAACCCCTCCATTCCCTTCTCCTAGGGAGGCAGTTTTCATGCATCCTCATGCCTCCCTTTCTGTGCACTTACATAAACACATCATGGAAGACTTGTTTTTGTTGTAGAGGTGTCTTCACCAGCATTTTTTATCCTTTGCTCTGTGTGATTTTTTCCTATTGCTGTTTGCCTTTACATGGAGTTGATTTACATATGGGAGATTTTTGCAGACTGGAGGATGTCACCCATAAATTATCTGCTGATTAGATTGATACCTTGAAATACACATTGAGGTATCCCAGTGTTGTTCATTGCTGTTGATGAAGATAATTCATTAAATCCTGCATTTCAGCACTGATTAACTGAAGTAATCCACTTACTTGTATTTTCCCTTACTTATGAATTGCATCAAGAAGACCTTCACTAGTGATTTCAGACAGCCCATAACAGTACTCTAGCAGATTCTATTCAAGAAGGATGCTTTCATGCAAGAAATCACAGAATCATTTAGGTTGGAAAAGACCTCTAAGATCATTGAGTTCACCTGTTAAGCCAGCACTGCCATCTTCACCACTGAACCATGTCCCCAAATGCCATACCCACATGTTTTTTTGAACACTTCAGAGGATGGTGATTCCACCATTTCTCTGGGCAGCTTGTTCCAATGCCTGATGACCCTTTCAGTGAAGAAATTCTTTCTAAGGTCATATCTAAACTTCCCTTGGAGCAAATGAGATTTTATCAAAGTAATACCTGTTTTAAATATATCATTGCTAACTTCAATATTTTTCCTTGCACTGTCTGCTGGAACAATGAATCATAAAATTATGACCTCCCTGATTACTCCTTCACTGAAATAGCAATCATAGCATCACTTCAAAAGAAAGCACAGCAGTTTGATGCATGACCTTCATTTGCACACACGGATACAGCTTGTTTCCTGGGTCTCTGATTGAATCCTTGTGAGGATGATAAGTGAGTAATTATTTGATTGGTATATTCAGAGAATCACACTGCTCTTGCAATAGATTTGATATATTTAGTGACCACTTTTTTTTAAATAATTGTCTGGATCTATGAGACATGTATGTCTGTGTGTATATATATATACACACATGTATGTGTATATGTGTATATATATACACACAATCAGATTTCTGATGTGCTGAGGAGGTGAAGGTTAGGATGTCACACTACCTGTTCTCATCTTTCTAGTCTTTTAACTGATCAGTTAATTCCAGATGAACATGACAAAGAGGAAGATTACCAGAAGATATCAAATTCTTGTGAATGCCAAGAATGTGTGCTAGCTGAGGATATGCTCTTAGTAGAAAAATCTACATAGAATAGATTGCTCTTACAAATACCCCCACTGCAGCCAGCACAACCAATGGAGGCTGAACTTTTCTTGAGCATTAAGGTAAGCCAACCTCACAGTTCATAAGAAATGAAGCTTTTTCATTGTAGGGATGTATGAGGACAGCTGTATAATTACAAATCTTGCATCATAATTGTCTCATAGTTAGCATTAAGGCAGATATTTGCAAATATATGACAAACTTCATTCACCTCAATATCAGTAATTAGAGCCACATCTATTACAGAGCATCCTCTACTTACTCCAAATCTAGTACTGTAAACCACAGGGCTGTGCCAGTTCACTTAATTTAAATACCTAGGATGCCCTCAGCAGAAAGTGCAGCTAAAATAGTCTATGAGCTGTTAGAAAAATCCTTCTTGGTATGTTTTTCCTTATCGTTCAAAGAGCTTAGATATCCTAAGTCCTATCGGCTCTTCTCCCAGTCTCCTAAAATCCTCAAATGCAAACCTTCCTTTCTTCTGAAATTCTCTTTCCCCTCACTGATCTAGGGAAGAAGCATTATCCATGCTCAGTAGCTAGTTAGCAGGGTGATAAATGACTTAACAGGATAAGCTTTCTCAAGACATGGCATAAATGGAATAAGCCTTTGTTCTGCGGAAATCCCAATCCCTCCAAAAGGCAGCCCATCATCCACCCTCTGACTGTTCTACAGTCTCACACCATGCACCCTTCTCACACAGCCCAAAGCCTGCAATTTTCTTAGAAAACTAAGTGAATTGAGAAATATAACTAAATTCCGCTTTCTGATTAATTTAAAAATCCCAACAGGTTTTGCTAGGCCAGCAGCAGAAAACACACTCTGTTCCCCATAAATAACATGCAGTCATAACAAAAACATTCTCTCCTGTTTCTTCAAACTCCTGTTTCTCTTGCAAAGGATGTTTTTGGAAAACTAGAACTGGAGGATGCACTAAGAGCCTTGCATCACTGTAGCTCTTTTTTCATTTTTCACTGACACAAGACCTACCTGGTATCAGGAGCTTTACGTGCTGGTTCTTTGCATGTCTGTAATGCTAATGCTATGAAAGCATCCAATAATTCACGAGCAGTATTCTGTATATCCTAAATCACTTGTGCCTAAACCCTGGTCCTTTGAGTTGAGCTTGACTGTATTTTGTACTAGGGAGAATTGTTTCTTTTGTTTTGTTTTGTTTCAGGGCTAAGACTGTGAATACAAACATCATTGTATTCACAATGCATCAAACTTGTTGCATAGAAGTTTTTTGACACTTGTCTAGTTGTAAAGATAAACTGCTAAGTTGAAAGTACCAATACCATATTGTTCAGCTCCTTGGAGATTTCAGGCCACTACATGCTGCACTGTGGTCCTCTGTTAACATTTCCTCTCCTTCTCTTAATGAATCCATGTCAAATGTCCTTATTCCATACTAACAGAAAGACTGTGCCAACCAGTTTGAGGAGCAGTAAAACATTTGCCTGCACTTCTATGCCTTCTCCTTCCACTGTTGTGCTCCCCAAGACTTAGGTCAATACCCTGCCAAGCTCACAGTTCTCTTCTCCTGTGCTTCAGCCCCCTACAACAGAGCAAGTACACTCTGGCACTTCATCCCAGTCAGCTGGCACCTTTCTCAGCAGATCTGCAGTCAGCCCACTGGCTTTTTAACTTCCTCTGCATGAGAATTTTTCCACCCTTAAACAAACCTTGCAGCCCATCTGCATAAAATTGATTTTCCGTGTACAGCACTTTCATTAGCAGTTTTCATTGTCTGGACATAGCGAGAATCATGAGATCCTGTATTCTGCTGCCACTCCAGAAGATGTGTCAGGCACTAGTACCACATGTGTACAGTACAGCTGGGTGACTAGGGTGTTAACAAGACTGTCATTTTATGGAAATACTTGAAATTAATTTCTGTGGATTCTGTATAAAAAAGACCACAAAACTTGTCAGTGTAAGTCTGCTACAGAGTACATTTTAAATAAACCTATAGCTTTGAATTATATATTTAAAATTATGGAGAGTTTACTGTTTTATTTAATAAATCCTTCAAATAGCTAATCATGCTATGTTAAAAAAAATAAATTCAAATAACCCCAATGACAAAACCACTTTATGTTCAGTCTGAATTGGTCTAGCTTCAGCTTTTAGCCATAGCATTTGGTTAGGTTTTTACCCACCAACCCTGTCTTCTCTTAGTCTATATACACACGCAGCAAGGTCAAGTTGCCTCCTCATAATTTGGGATAAGGCACACTCTGAGTCTCAGGCCTGTGTCAGGGTGTTGTACCAACCACAGCAGAGCAACATAGCTGACTGTTTATTATTTTATTTAAGCCTGCAAGCAAAGTGAGTTGGCTGTGAACTCTCTCCTTAAACTTGGATGGTGCTGTGATGAAACCACGGTAGAATTGTACAGTATTTCATTAATTATCTAAAAACGAATATGGCATTGACAATTGTTGAAGGTGGTATTTTCCTCCAGCTGTATTGCACTGGGCTTGAGTGCTGTATAAACATTACCTGCTACAATTTACATAAACACTTAGGCAAGCACCACCCTTAGCAAGTTGAAAATGTACATGTCTTCAGTGGAAATGTTTATATTCTCAGGGATGTAATCACTAGCATGTGTTTGTCCCATAATAATATTTAAAGGTCTGTGGTAGACTGCTGACCCTAATGAAAGTATTTATGAGTGTCCCACAAGGACAACCTGCCTGGACATGCTCAGGGGCAGAATAAGCTCCTTCCTCACACAACATGACACCAGATGCTCTTGAATATTCGAGTGGCCTCTGATTTGCAGGTGTGGGAAGGCACAGCCACCAGCTGTGCTTGGGGCCGTGCTTGCAGGCTTGCTGGAGAGCAGGGCAGCTGGGAAGTAGCCTGGGAAATAAGATACAGACATGCTCTTGCAGGCTCGCTACAGAGCTGAGGTCTCTGGCCCCAAAACATGCAAACCACAACTCCCGTTCTGAGAAAATTTGTACGTAGACTTAACACTTCTCACTACGAACTCTTCTAAATTTGAATAGATTTGCTCTCTGTCCTGAAGTTCAGGGTGTATATTCAGGGTGCAGGGACAGTGTGTTCTAAGTACAAACCAGCTCTGGAAGAAGTAAGCAATTTTTCCTCAGCACTGTGTCTGTGACATAGTTGTGTTTCAAGGCTGGGAGGGATCTTTAGATTCCCAGAGCAGATAAAACAGCTGGTGAAAGCCTAATGCAAAGAAAATACATGGCTTATACACTTGTGATTTCTTTTCTTAGCACAGTCTCTTATCACCACACAGTTTACTTAGTGTCAAGGGTTTCAAAACTGAAAAATAAAATCTAAAAGTCAGTATTTTACTGTTCCCAGCATAGAGTTAATTATCGGTATGGCAGAATATGTTCTAAGACAGCTTTTTGGCAGGTGAAATGACTGTGTCTACAGTCAGGACTTTGTCCGTATAATTCAAGCAAAGTTCGTGTAAAGAAATATTTGTGAGAAAAGGAGTACAGAACATAACAGCTAAATCCTGCATTTTCCATTATTAGGGCAGTAGCAAGCATTTGATGATAAAATCCCATGCACAGTTGTCATTACTTGGACTGTTGTTTGAACTGGTATTGATTTTATGTTCATTAATTTTGAGGTGCCCAAGCTGCAAAACGAAACAAGCCTTGTGTTCCGTAACCCCATATACAAAAATAGATCCTCCATGGATTTGCCAAAAAAATGTCCATTTTGAAAATATGGGCTACTCATCTATTCTCCCTCTGTTGCAGTAACATTAGAAGATCCAAGTATCTCAGACATGAAAGCCATCTTTACTTCATAAAATACGGATTCCTTCACAGAGATATTTGCCTTGATTGATCATGTGCCTATGGCACATGTCACTACCATAGTACAAATCAAGTATTTCTGGTTTGGGTTAGTGTAAATCACCTTTTCCATATGGTTGTAAGCTGCCAAAGAGTAAAATATGTTATTAATTATTTACTTGAATACACTTGTAGCTCAAAGCCTACTCTTTGCTAATTCTGAAAAGCCATTAGGAAATTTCTGGTCATTTCTTGATTTAATGCTAACTAAAAATACCTCATCCTCAGCACAGTAGGATGTCAAGGGTGAGAATATTTGTCCTGGACATCCGACATGAATCCCTGTTCCTGCGTGAGATCTGGGTTTCACAGAAAGTACAGTTCCTTTCTTGCTTTCTTCAGAATAAGTTCCCTTAGCTTTCTTAGATCCCTTCTAGGTGGTTTAAATACAGTAAGTGTGTTGTTTGGCCTGAAACCTGATGATAACCATTGAAAAATATCAATCATCTTTTATATGTTAACGTGTTTTGCTTACCTAAAAAAAGCCTGAATAAGTTTGACATTCAAAAATTCTAGGATTTGGAAAGGGGGAAGGGAAGCTGTATTTCAAAACCAGAAAAACAGTTCAGGAAATTCCAGTCAGCTCCACTTTTTGGGCCTGTGAGTCTACTTTAATTAGCACTTCCAGCTGGCCAGATTGTTGCTAAGAAAGTGGTTCTAGAGAGCTCGATCAGTAATGTCAAAAATGTTGATACCTCAGGATTTGAGAACAAAACCAGCTTAAATAGAAGAATCTGTTAATTAGATATTGAGACATTCAGGAATAATCCCTTTACTGAGAAACCTGATAATACTTGTATCCACTATTCTGCTTTTACTAAAACATTTACATTGAAAGGCTTCACCAAATTGCATATTTTTCCTAATCAGAATTTAATTCCTTATAGTAGTTGACAAACAAGAGGTTACAATCTTGACTGGTGTTTAAAAGCCTTGCCAATCCTTCCCTTGAAAGGTTAATTTAAATACAGAAAATGGGCCACCTTATTCTCTCTTGGTAGTTCTGTAATAAAAGGTTGATTGTTCAAGCAGGAGCATTCAATTATTTTCTTTCTGATGCTATCTACATGTAAAAAAATCCAGCTAGGCTCAGCTGGTCCCTGAAGGCTTTCCAGTTCTAGCCCTCAGTGCAAGGATGCAAAAAAAAAAATTAGAGCCTCACAATTAGCATTCAAAATGTCAAGTATTATGTTGTCAAGTTAAAGAATGAAATTTGCTTCCAGGAATATCAGATACAGAAAAGCTTCTGGGGTGTTTACCCATTTTCTAGTGAAACTCATTCTTTGAACATGTTTGCTGGAGAAAAATATGCTAACTAGGGAAGTCAGAGTGGCAGCCAGTGTTCAGAGAAATTGCCCACAAGTGTAGCCCTCCAGTTCTTGTAGAATTAATCATGATACTAGACCTCTACAACAGACATTGAAAGCTTACAGTATATTAATATAGTTGAAGCAGAAAACAATTGGTTCCCTATCTGTGTTTTTATTTTACTTTTTTTTTCTCCCCTACAGGAGCTGGGATGCTCAAACAACAGACATGCAGATCAAAAGCAATGAAATTTATTGTTCTAATTCTGATGGTTGAAAGAAAACCAACACTGACCCTCAAGAGTTTATGGAGCAAAATAAATAAAGAGTTTTAGAATTATGCATGAACACTGAGACCACTGAATAACATCCTGGAAACATGGTGAGAATACACATTCAGTGTAAAATAAATCAGCTCTCAAAGGGAAAGCGATGTGAATGGCTCTAGCAATTTTGAAATTAGTGTTAATTTTGCTAGCGGCATGAATTTTGGTACGACATTTCCTCACTTTTACTTACTGATCTTCTAGGTGGAAAACTGAAAAGACAGGAATCTCTCAGAGGGGAACATCGATGCTGTTACAATGAATCCTCACAAACAGCAACAAGGCGCATGACAAAGTAGCTCTGGCATTGGAAGGAACCTTGGCAGTGCTGAACAATCAGATAAAGCACTTTTTACTTGCAAGCCAGTTGAAGCAGGCCTCTAAACAGACCAGAGCACAGGTGTGTTCTGTTCCTTCAAAATATCAACTCTCATTTAATAGGGATGAAATAGGAACACAAAAAATACAGAATGCTGTTAATGTCACCAAAAAAAAAGAAAAATATGGTTTTGCCAAAAAGAGTAAAATTCCTTGTTTCATTATTAAGAAGTTGTGTTAAGCGGTTTACTAATGGTCTTCTTCATTCTCACAAAAAAAGACGCTATCTGTATATCATCATGTCGAGTGGCTGGCATCATGTTCTGATGACCTGCAGTTCATGTTTGCAACATTTCTGCCACACTTCTTCTGCCATCTTACATAAAAAAATCACCAGTGTCTAAAACATTTATGTTGAAAGGCTTCACCAAATCTTTTCCCTGATCAGAATTTACTTCTTTTCCCAATCACAGTTTAGAGGGCGCAGAGGATCCACAGAGCCTGAGCCAAGACACACATTCCAAGAAGCTCATGGAGCCTGTACCGTGACACACACTGTGAGCAGAGGCACAATAATGCACTAGAAAACTTCCTCTGGGTAATTCATGTTTCCTGCAGTTCTGGGAGAAACTCTCCCATCCTCCTCCTCCTCCCTCCCCAGCTGCTTCAATCCCTTGCTGAAAGGTAATACCACAAAATCCAGCTTTTGTTATCCAGTAAGAGAGCAGCAGTAAACAATTCAAGGACAATAGCCACCAGACATGTGGAAAACACTTCATTTTTACTGAAGTGCCCCATGCAAATCCTTTGCTAATTAGAGTTCCTGAACGTTGAAAATAACTGTAACCTGCTTGCTTATTGTTGATATCCCATCATTTTTGTGGAATGGAAGATCTCTTTAGAAGCTCTTAAATGATCCAGAAATGTCTGGGGGGTTTTTTGTTTTTTAAATATGACACTTTAGACTGGAGTACTAAAAAATATAGGTTAAGTAACAACTCAACATTGTCAGGTAGTAGGTCAATAATGACTTCATACTTTGCCTTTCCAGTGACTTTTATGCCTTTTAAAAGTTTTTTGCATTGTTCTGTCTCTTGGTTATTTGGCAGACCCCAGCAAAACCCCCATTTCCAGCTCTGAGAGGGCTGTGTTATCTCCTAGACTCGTTCCCCGCCCGCGGCACTTCGCGGTGGCTCTTCTCTCAAGCGATGGCAGCCAGTGGGGACAGCCACCTGCAGCACCAGCACGGCTCCTGCCAGCGTTTGCTGCCTGCGGAGCCAGGGGTGACAGTCTGGAGGGACGGTGACGGCAGGCGCATGGGGCTGGACCCCCCCGAACCGTGCTGGCCCATGGGGCTGTGGCACAGAGAACGGTGGCTGAGCTTGGCTCCTCGACTACACTGGAAGCAGGCGGGATCCCAAGTGTTTAAAAGTCCGGGAGGTCAGGAGATGGTTTTCAGAGGGGACCGCCTCTGACCCTCCCTCCCTAGGGCTCGGGATGCCCCTCACCACCCGCGCAGGGTCCCGCCCCGGGGGCAGCGGCGGGAGGGCTGGGCGGTCTCCGGGGCGGGCGGCCCTGCTCCGGNAGGAGCAGCCGCCGCGCCCGCGCTCGCACACCGTCACCACCACCAGCAGCTCCTTCACCGCCAACCTGTCGGCCAGCTCCAGCACGCTCGCCTACGACAGGGAGTTCCTGCGCACCGTGCCCGGGCTCCTCATGGTGACCGAGATCGTGAGTGACTGGGGGCGAAGGGCGCGGAGGGGCGGGGGAGCCTCGGCCGGGCGCACGGCCACCGCTGGGGTGAGGGCTTGGGGTGTTCCCCCTCAGTGCATCAGCCGCTGCGGCTGCGGAGGGTCCGTGCCCGCAGGTGAAGCGCGGGGAAAGGACGAGCCCACGGAAGCAAGGGCGGCTCTACGGCGGGGGCATGAACCTCCCGCCTGGAAACTATCGACAGCTGGAAAAGTAGCGCAGTGCTCACGCGGTCTGTACAGCCTCCCGTAGTATCTGCGGTATCATCGCATCCCGTAGCGGAAAGACGAGTTTTGGCAGACTGGGAACTGAGTTTTGGAGACTTTTCTGTAACCACGTTGGTTGCGTATGCTTTGCACTTTTATAGCGCACGAATAGTCATGATGTGAGAGTTAATTAAATAACTTATGTTTGTTTCCTAGGTCCGTACAAAACCCATTCCTTATGCTCTTAGTGCTTAGATACATCTGTGCAGAGTGGGAGAAGAACTGGCACCGTTTGGGTTTGGTAGTGATTTTGGTTTTTGCAGATAGTCCATAAGGTGTAAACGAATATACAGAAGGCCAAGCAGTGCTGAGTTCCATCACTTGCTTTAGTGGTAGGTGGTACAATGCAACACTGGGATCCCTCTGCAGCCCTGCGTGCCCTCAGTGTGTTGAGCAACAGATACTCAGCATCTCCTCTTAAAAATGACGTGTTTAATTCCACTCATCTACACTATTAACAATTAAGGATCTAAAAGAGCTGGCTGTCCCAACTAACTTTTTGAGTTTCCTGTGTGAAGTTTTCGTTGTGTTGAAGCTTGAAGGATTAACTTATCTGACCACATTCATTTTCAAGGCTTGAAAACATTGTGCTTCACCAGAGCAGTGGAATGGCTGTTGGTTTTGCTGACTTCAAAGTTAAAATAACCAAGCAAAGCTTCAGGCTGATGTGTGATGTAGAACCTCTGGCAGGAGCACATAGGGTGCACATTGAGATGCCAGAGTGCTGTACAGGCAAATAGTGATGAGGCTGTGAAGTCAGAGCCTGCTGCCAGCTGGTACCTTGCGTGCCAGTGTCCTTGGGAATTCTGTTGCTCTTTAGTAGATAGGTGATCGTAGGCTTGTTTTGGCTGTTAAATACAGGAGAGGCTTCACTATCAAAGCTGTGGTAGATCTGTGAATAAACAAGTTTTTGAAAGAATAGCTGCTTTCTTTTCCACTCTTTTTCAGTTAGTAATTACAGCAGAGTTATGTACTTTTCTTGTACTTTATCTGAAGAGTGATCCCACTGTAGATTGTTACGAAGGTGCCCAAGGCTTCCCGAGCCCTGCTGGAATGTCATATATTCATCCTGGCTGTGAATACTGGATCAGCTACACTCACATTGAGCTACATGGCCACAGGGCATGGATGGGCTCTTGCTTACTTTGTTGGAAGTGTGCTTTTTAGTTTGTGTTGCCAGATGGTGTTGTGCAGCTTACCTTTCTAAGCAGTGATGACGCTTTTTAGGGGGGATTTTGTTTCCTCTCAGCCGTCCCTAACTCCTGGAATAATTATAAAATGAGAAGATGAGCAGTTCCTGGCCAACTCAAAGGAGCTGACAGAAGCCTCTAATGTAGATTAACTTTTACTGGTTTGTGATGGTGTATTTGAGAGAACAGAGTACAGTGCTGATATGAAGCTGAAAGCAGTAGGGCAGGTCCTACAGAAGTAGAGTTGTGAGAGATAGTGCCTTTAATGAAACACTTCTAATTCTTAACTCCACTTATTTTAAAGTAGCTAGAGTAGCTGCTCTTCTGTGAAATGAAAGAAAAACATATTAGTGAAGACCCTGATATGGAATTAGCTGAAAGAACCCCGGTTACTAGAATCAAATTGTGAGTTTATATTTGTGTGTGTGTGTGTATATTTGGCATTGGGTTTTGGTCAAACATTTTCTACCAGTTTGGTATGGGGTTTTTTTTGTTTGTTTGTTTTTTGTTTGGTTTTTTTTGTCTTTTTTTTTGTTTTGTTTTTTTTCTGAGAGAAAATGTGCTTTAACAGAGCATGACTAAAGATCCCAAGATCTCTATTTCAAAATTTGCTGTGCATATTCAGCAGTATTGGAGTTACGTACCCTAAATCAGCCTGTTCTGATTGTCGTGCTGATGCCTTAGATTTTGACTTTTATATTTTTCAAATCCTGTTAGTGTAACTTTGAAGTTTCCTGTAGCTTGTTAAGTGCTGTTCTCTTATGCTAAGACAGACATAACCAAGCCTCTCTGGCTTGCACTCCAAGGACATCCAGACTAGGCCATCCTAGGCCCAAGAACTGTAAACCATCATCTTGGAGAAGGGGGTGCAAGCTTGGGGAAATTACATAGTTGGCTGGGTTCTGCTTGGTGAATTTATACTGATATAAAAGTGTGAAGAACTCGTGAACTGTCATTGTCCATTTTGGGATCCACCGAGGCAGGACCCTCTGGACCCCAGAGTGGATCTCTGAAGGCTTTTCAAATAAATACTGCCTTTATTCCTTTATTCCTGTCTAGTCTCTGTTTCTAGGTAGCCATTTAAGGCATCGGTAGATGCCAGCACAAATTGACCCTTCAGGATTTTTCTGACCCTTAGTACTGATCCCCCAGCTCACAGCACGATCCATTTGCTAAGGATTTACAGACCTGTAAATACAACCAGCTCATATGTGCACATAATTCAGTCTCGGGAGTTTGCAGCCTGGTAGATCTTTTCCAGTCTAAGCACTGAGCTCTGAAGCACAGCTGCTGTGGTAGGAGCATCCCTTTGCTTCTGGTGCCCCTTCTCTGGGACACCTGTGACATGGACAGGGAAGAGGACTGTTTTTAGTAATATCTGCTATCGGTGCAGCTACTCATCTGCCAGATCCCATGTCATGTTAAAGCTGAGCTAGGGGTGTTAAACAATGGTGCTAAATGCTCTGAGAGTTTGCACTGTGGGGCTGCATAAATATTTGATTATTGCTGCTGTCAGTCAGTGATGTGTGTGCAGCAAGAGGGGTGCAGTCTGTGTCTCCTGGCTCTGAAACTGGAGCTCTCTTCTCTGTGTAGGCAAAGGAAAAATCTGTGTTATTCTTTCACCAAAGAGAATGGAAAAGCAGAAAGTTACCACATAAATTAAATATTCCATCCCCTTAAATGAAGGATCTTGATCAGGTTTTGCTCCCACTTCCCTAATTTGTGTACTGTGGAGATGAATTGACTGCTGTGTGAATTTCCATGTGTGCTATTAACCAGCCTACGTCTGCACTGAGACTGTGGTTTAATGGCACAGTAAATTCAGCTTAACAGTTCTTACTAAGAGATTCTTTGTAGTGCTGTGAAGCACTGGTCTGCTATTAACTCAGTCTGCTGTTTCAAATTTGTTCAAAATGAGTTAGCTTTATAAAGACAGGTTTTATGATGGATCAGGTATTATAGGGTCTTTATGTAGCTGCTTTAGAGCCTGTGTAAATGTGGGATGAGGCTGACTGTGCATATTCAGCAGTAATAGAATTATGTACTCAAACCTGGTTCAGCTTAATTCTGTAATGCCTTTTGGTCTAGCACTGCACACATCTAGCATGAATGAATTCAGACATGCAGCCTGAAGTGTAGGCTAAATTACCTGGTGCTGACAGATTTCCACTGCCTTTGATGTCTGCCTCTGTGACCAGAGCAGGTGCAAGGTTTCCTGCCTCTCACTTGGAAAGAACTGGAGTCAGTTTATTTCAGTAGAAAGAGCAAAATAGAAATGCCACTGGGCTTTGGGGAGGCCTTTGGAAACTGACATAAAATGCAATTTTGGTGCATGGAAGCCTATCCAAAGCACTTATATACAGAAGTAGTAGTGCTTACTGGACAGGGCACGGGCTTCTTACTCTGGAAACTTGGATTTACTGGCTTTAGTGGTCATTGACTATTACAAATTAATTTATCTGCATCTCTCTACCTTCTCAGAATGTCTCATCTCATTCTCATCGTGAATGACTCATTCATACACATGGAATATGTGTACTAATCTTTGTAAGGCACGCTGTGATCCATTGGTGAAAAGCAGTATGGAAGATGTAAGTGGTGTTACAGAAAGTCTTTAAATGAGAAAATGAGATGTCAATTGCCTGGATTGCCAGTGAAATAAAAATACATCATATAAAATAATTGATACTGATTCCTGCAGTGCAGCACCACCAATCTCCCTGTAGGATTTACAGTTTCAAAATGAGCAAGTGTAGTGATTTCTAGAGATATCTTTTGAGTGTTTCTTTTCTGTAAAATGATGGCCCAGAAAAGCTATTGGGACTTTTATGGCCAAGAAAAATGATGGCTAGTGATACCTTCTCAGAGCTTTAAATCAGCTTCTCAAGTCAAACATTATGGATCACTTTGGGGAAGTGGAGAGTTTTGTGGTTGCTATGGATGTAGTTATAAAAATATTTGCTTTCTAGCAGGATGACATTGATCTCTTCAGATTGTTGCTTCACACCAGTGTGTTGCTAGATGCAGTTTCTTGTAAAATTTGCACTTTTAAGGCTTGTGATGGCTATTTGACCTTGACAAAAACAAATACTTACATAGCTGGGAAAAGTTTAGGAGGTTGTTACGCTGCTGCTGCATGTGAGATCCTGAAATGGTGTAAATTTGAGTCAATTGTAATTACAGTTGCATTTCTTTATGCTGTTCTATGCACATTGTCCTTTGAAATGCCCAGAATAAAATAAATACCTGAGATAGAAGCCTGATAGGAAGTTATTTACTTTATTAGCACCACATTACGGTTCAGATTTATGTTTCTGGTCAATAAAAATAATTTTGATCACTGTTTCATTATTCTTTTTCAAATGTTAGACCTTTGAAGGTTTCATTCATAAAGGAAATATTGTTGAATTTGTTTATTTTAGTAGATAGGTGAGCCTCAGAATATTTAATAGGTATTGAAAGTTATGTCAGATCTAAGATACTGAGCTTATCAAAACCAGAACAACTGGACATGTGCAAGTGTTTGTTCAATAGACTTTTCATCTTTTTCCTGAAAGATGCATCAAACTCATCTACAGATATTCAAGCATTGAATTAAGTCATCAATAAAATCATATAAATGATAAGAAAAATAGAAGTAATACAGGGGGAATGACCTGCCATGAAAAAGCTAAATGACAAAAACTGTACCTAAAATTCTTCTTGCATTTAGCATTTTCCTTTAGTCTCATGCCCCCTCTGACTGCAGTTCAAAGTTTTGTGTATAGATACCATCTTCCTCCTGCCCTCCCATTTTTTGGTGTGGCCCCCAGAAGTGTGGAGGGAGTTCCACAGAATCCCTTTCCTCACCTGAGTAGCAGCAAGACTTTCTCTTCTTTCAGGAGCAGTAGAGATTTTTTATTTTTTCTTATAATGCAATTTTTCCTCCAGTCATAACATGTCTGCTTACAAGTAGTTGACAACACTGAGCTACTTCCTGATGTGTTGAACAAGTGCTTTGCCTAGAGGAGATGTACACAAGCATGATCTTAAAATTATTCACTTCGAATTACTGAATGGAAAAAACCAAATCCTGTAGTGACTAGTCAGTCACTTCATCCAGCAGCTTCATGTTCCTAAGCATGAGTAAGAAAACACACAATATAAAGTCTCAGCTCTCTCCTTTGCTCTTGATCAGACAAAACTCTCTCTGAAGTCAGGTTTCAGTTCTGCCTTTTTTTAGGTGGTGTTGTTCCACTGCTAACGCTTAACTGTCCTTAGTGTAGTGAATACACACATCTGTATGATTTCCGTCTTCCTTTAGGATCATATAGTTATTTGAAGTTTTGTTTCCTTTAAGGGCTTTGGTTTCCTGGACAAGATCAGGGTGTTTCCTTGGGAAGAGAGAACTGTTTGGGGGACACAAGAAAGCAGAACTTTTTGAACGTGATCCAAGAGACGATAGAAACAGTGTTAGGGCTGAAGTGGTAGGAAGGTGAAAATGCCTCTTAAACTGAATGCAGATATTTTACCAAAGGTCAAAAATGCAAAATATTCTCAATACGTCAGAGTTAACGTAGAACATGTATGAAATGTTATTATCTCTTCATGAGAAGAATGCTTTAAAGTCACACTTAAACATCAGCTTTCTTCTTGGGTGGATAATGAATATGATAGAAATCCTTCTTCCTCCCCATCTCCCAAACACTAGAAAATAATTTTGGTTTTCTTTAGTACCTGCAAAAATTCTTAAATGCACAAACCTGATTTTCAGTAATTTTTCTGGGCTTCAGGAGGCTGT
>VZTN01009323.1:60500-80794 GCA_013400515.1 Erpornis zantholeuca
GAGACAGTTGCAAAGAAACTGTGACTGCATCCCTGAAAATTGCCTTTTTCCAGCTATGCCCCAGGACTCCCACATCCCTGGGTAATAGTTCTATGGGAACTGAGTTTCTTGTGGAACTTCCACCTGTAAGACAGTGGTATTGCCAGGTACCAGATGGAGATACCAATGATGGTGCATTTTGTCCTAAAATGAATTCAGATCCTGGATTTGTCTGTGTTCTTTTCCTTTGTGGTCATTGGTTTGTTGTTCAGTTGGAACTTTTTTTCTCCCACTGTATTATATTCTCTTTTTCTGCACTGGCATTCCTGCTTTCTGTTTTGAATTATTTATTCTACACTGTTAAGACCTCAGATTAGAGGATCTTGAAGTAGTGTATGCCTATCTAAAAAACCTTGTTTTCCGTGCAGTGTATGATGTATTTGTTGGCAGTGTAGTAAGAATGTGAGTGGGAAAAGGACACAGAAAGAAGTTATCTATGGGTCATACAGGATTCTTGCAAAATCTTTAATGGCCCCCAGGTTTCTGAGTTCGTTAACAAATTGTGCTTCTACAGCAAAAGCAGATGCCTTTCATTCCCTGCCTTTGGATGGGAGCACTCCTGTGTACCTGGGGAGCCTGCTGATGGGTCTGCTCTGTTCTGTGCCGTGAACCACCTGTGTAGCACCAACAGGAATGGTTGGAGCAGCAGTGGCTCAAAGATTCTTCTTAAAAATTGAATTCTCAAAACCCCAGAAAAATTATTTTGGGCACTCTGAACCCTTCAGAATGGGAAGTGTAGAGGGAGTGATGATGTGTTGTTCTTTTTTGTTGATTGCCTTCTCGTTCAGCCTGCTGCTCTTTCCTGCTCTCTGCTGGGAATAACAGTGCTGTATATTTAGTTTATAATGGTCATGTATATAAATATGCATATATATATATACANCAGGTATAAGGCTCTTAAAACTTCAGTGAAGGAGGGACTGAGTAAGGAAAGAATCAAGTCATTGCTTTCAGTGGCAGCTGGGTCTGGTCCAAGGAAAGTTTGGTGTTAGGCTTATGTTAATAAACTTAAAGACGCTGAGCTCTTGGTTCTACAGTCATTAATACTGTATCCAGGCTTTGCCAGACCTCTTCACTGCACAGGTTTGGATCAGTCCTGGGTGTGACTGCATTTTTGCCAAGCTAGAGTACAATATTGAGTGTTTACACTGACCCTTTTTGCAAGGTATGGGTGTGCAGATGACACTGATGCAACCACAGGTTTGCTGAGAGAAAAATCTTCAAAGCAAAACAAAAACCAGTTTCAACAAATGGGTACTTTTAGAGGCATGCTGTCTGAGCAGTTTGTTCTGGGCAGCCACAGTGTTTCTGGTCTGATTTAAGATGGGCTAAAATCAGATTTTGTAGAACTGAAATGAACTAAGTAAGCATGATCATAATCAGTAAGGTGTCAGTCTCTGGATATATCATGATCTAGTTAGGAAGAATAAATAAATTGGAAACATCCTAAGCTGGCCTGGAAAGAGGCCATGTAGGAAAAGGAGCCTCTCTGATCATACTCTGGTAATCGCTTCTTGTGTTTAACTGGTAGCCTAATGTGCACAACTTGAAAGGAAATCTGTCAAGAACCTCTGCTTCATAACCGAAAATAAGAACAACTTGTATCATCCATCCTCTTTAAATGTGACCACTATGTCCAGGCCTGAATTTAAATATATTCAAGGTGACACTGATTTTGCACAGATCCATTTATTTAACCTCAAAGTTGTGCAGCTGCTAACAGGCTCCCTTTTTTTACCTTTCTCTCTTTTTTTTTTCCTTTATCTTTTTTGCTGTATGTGTGCATAATCATTACAAGATATTTAATATCTTGATATTTAATATTTGTTTTAGCATATGTTCTCTATATTCAACAATAATGCAATTCCAAAGGCTTCAACTCCTATGGCAGGTAATAGCTGAATGGGGCAGCACAGTATTGAGACAAGTATGAGGAACTGTAGGTGAAATTTAAAAATGGAGAGAGAGTGGTGCAGGCAGGAATTCAGCACCGAGGAACAGGAGAACAGGTAAAAAAAAAAAAAGCCTTTTAACAAAAGGAAAACCACTACAATGTGTCTTTAAAATTACACCTCAGCTGATAACATCAGCTTTGGTTGTGCCCAGCCAGAGACAGCCACTGTAGGGCAGACTGACAAGGATCAGGTGAGGAGAAGGTGAGTCCATGGTGGATGCCTGTTACTACTGCCGTAGGTTGGAAAGCATAAACAAATGCACAATTGTCCTTTAAAGGCTCAGGACACAACTGTGATACAATGCTGAGGAGTGTCGTGCTATAATTCAATCCTTAGTGGGAAAAAAACACCAAAAAATGTCAGCATTTGCACTGATTTGGTTGTAGCTTAATTTGTAAACTGTGATGTACCTTGCTACCAGTAACTCTGTGTGCAGTTTCAAAGAGCTTGCATGTGTATAGGCACTTTATAAACAATTTAAAAACATTATTATGTTATTAAGGTCTTGGACTATAAGAAGGGTCAAAATTAGTTTCATCCTGGCAGTGTTGGTTTGATACTGAATTATGTTCAGGTACTGGAATCCAATCAAAACCTGCTTGATTTTGTTATTTTTATCAAGAAACTTCTGTCATGGTCATTGCACAGAAGAGTTTTTCTAGGTGTGGCTGGGATATTGTCCACAGAGCCTTGGAGGAAGTCATGTTGTGAGTAAGGAAAGGGATTATTCAAAGGGTGAGGATGGTCTTCTGGCTAATTGCTTCCTTGGAAAATTTGATATTTATTTTCTGTTTGCACCACAATGTTCCTATGGGATGCTAGACAAGGCAAGTAAGCCCTACATTTCATTATGTTCACTCTTCTCCTTGTTTTCTGAATCCCCAGCTTTGGGTCTGAGTTGCAGAAAAAACAGTTATTCTCAGATGTGTCTGAAAGTCAGAGCTGTGTTCTAAAGCAGCTCAAAATGCAGTGCCATATTAAACGCTGTGGGGAAAGAGTTTTCCAGAAATTTGGCAAGAATTGGCTTTTGACCTTAATTTTAGTGCACTGCCTAAAACTGGGATACCATACTACTCCATCTCACAGATATGTGTTTAACAGTTTATTGATCGACTTGTGGGACAATACAGATAACACTGTTTTTAAAGAGCCCAAGCAGATGCAAAGCTGAGTTGCAGCTCTGCAGGCCACAGGCAGAAAGCAAAACAGGGGAAGGCATTCGTTCCAAAGGAGGCTTTCCCTTCTGTTGCTGCATGCTGGTGGTGGTGTGGAGAAGGCAAAAGTGTGTGATCAGATAATTACAGACTATACCATAAGGTATACTTAACGAAGGATCGAATTAAGATGTGTGAAGGATTCATTTCTGGAAGTGTTGCATACTTAGCTGCAAGTATTTCAACATGTTTGCCACTCTTTCTTGTCCACCCCTCTGCCTCTGTCCCAAGTCCTGATTTTCCATCTCTCTTCTGTGGTGGGTTTGCTTTTCTTTGTCTCCCGGCCTCCTTTCTTCAAGCCCTCTTGTCCAGCAGCTCAAGGCAACTTGCTGAAGGTCTGCTTTGCATGATTTTCATCTGCTCTTCAGATTTGACAGAGAAAATCAACATAGAAAATGTAGATCCTACACTAAGAATTTGACAAAATATTGTTTTAAGAGAGGAGGAGTTGGGCAACTGAAAGAACAGGCTCTGCTCATTTTGAGATGTCCATCTTTAATGGTTTCGTAAAGCTGTAGGTGGACAAAATGATGAAGCATACCATAGTCTTTTAGGACAGTATTAGAAGTACTGATAGTGATAAAGTGATTTTAGGAGGTTGTTGGTGAATATTGTGACATGGTCAGTTCTTGTGTTCTTCCAGAATGCAACTTTTTTAAAACAAGAGGCATAAAGGAGGCTGGACAGAGCAGATTTTTTTTGAGACCTACCACAATCTTATGATCACCTCAAAGAAAGATTTTTAGAAAAAGGCTTTAAAGCTCTTCAATATAAGAGATTCAGTATGCATGGAAAAACAAGGTCTCGGTTGGAATTTCTGATTGATGCTTCAAAGCCTCTCTGTGTGCATAAGCCATGTTCATTGGACTGTGCAGGGCAGTCACAACAGTTATTGTGGATTGCCAGTTGACCTCCAAGCTGAAAATATTTCCCCTTCCCTGTGCTGTTACTAATAGCACAGTACAAATCAATACATTAATTAGTGTTCTTTTCATTTTTCCTAATACATGGGCGTGAGCTCCGATGCCAAATAAGACTCATACTTGACAGTCGTCATTGGGAAACTACTATATTTAGTTTTGGAAAACCACAATCCTTATTTTACTCTTTTGAATACATTCTTATATTTCTGGGACTTAACTTCAAAAGGCAGTGTGCAAGAGGCAAGTAATGATCTACTTGAAGAGATAGCTTCTCTCGTGGTGTGTTTTCTGTTTGGAATATGAACATCCATGTGAAGATGTATAAAACTAAACTTGAACATACGACACAGGCCTATGGAACTGTAACTGAATGAGTGAATGTATCTGCCATGAGTGGAACAGTGATAAACAGGTTATACATCACTAGATACAATTTCGTTGTTCCATTTGGTATATTGAAAGGATTTTCTCTGTTTAACTTCTCAGCAAAAGTGGTAGGAATCTTAGCTGGAAGAATGAGGTTTCCAAGCAGTTTTTACAAACTGGGATTTTCTTCCTAGACTTTGGCAGTCATGAAACGTGACCAGACGCTTGTACAAAGAACTTGACGTTCTCTCTATGCAGTAACAGACAACTATCTAGCAAATGTTTGCCTGAAGTAAGCAAGTCAAGATAATGTGTTAAAGGTGAGACAGGGTCTCTTGTAAAGTGTTTTACCAGCTCAAGTTAAAATTAAACTGAATACACAGTGATAAATGAGAAGGAATTCTCCAAGCTTGGTTACAGCTAATTTTCAGTTTTTTATTAAGCTGTACAGTAGAATGCTAGTCTCGGGTGAAAAAAAAGAAAAAACACAAGCCAAGCAAAAAATCCCCTGCCCAAAAAACCTCCCAAAAAAGCCTAAACCATCCCAATTATGCCTGAAGTAATTTCCACTCTAAAAACTGAGTTTCATTTCTAAATGCCTCTTCAATTTAAGTCTCAGTTAAAAAAAGATGGTGAAGAAGTCAATTTAAAAAGAACATTTAATTTTGACTATGTTGGCTGCTGGTTTTGCAGATTGCATGTTACGAAGACATTGTAAACAGGCAAGAAGCCCCTGAGAACTGGTGCAAGTAGAGTCCAGATGAGTTGCTGGGAACAAAATCAGATTAAGATCTAATGTACACAAACAATATTGTTATGAAGAGAAGGTTATAATGAATCAGTTCTTGATGCTATTAAAACCTGTTGAGAATTTCCCACTGACTTCAGTCATCCCGACGTATCTGCACATGAAATGAAGAGAACATGAAAGCCAACCTACCGTGAAGCCTGTGTGCTCTAATCAGTGCTGACATTGTTTGTCAGACTCTTAAAGAGCAGCAGCTCCTTTCCGATAGTCGTTTCCTACCCACTTGTTAGCATTTGGTAAAGGGCGGCTCTGTTGTTGCTTCCGTTCAGCGCTGAAGAAAAGGGTATGCCCAGAAACTTGCCCCACTACTTTCTTCTGCCAGGGCCATGGATTAGTCTGATAAAAGAGATCACCTCCCTTAAGACCTTTCCTCTCCAATAACCCTATGTGGAGCACTAACTGTCAAATTAGATTCAGATTAGGAGAAGCCTAATTAACAGTTTTCACTGTTTTTGTGTTGGCCTGTTGTGCTAAAATTGACTTTGGGAAAATGAAAGGCACAGTTAACTCACTTGGTACCAACATTACCCCAAAAATTCCTAAAAGCACTGTCATGCTATCTGTTTCATGTACACAGTTTCTCTGTCTTGAACAGTGTAGCTGATAGATGATGAAAGGGGAAGCTGTTCACATCCATTGCTTGGACATGCTCTATTATAACACAGTTGTCTAATTTATGTATTTCTTTAAAGCTCCCTATAGTCAAGTATACCACAGTACCAGGAGATACATTATTTTGTAATGAAACACTGGTCGTTTTTTTACATCCACATTGTGATTATATTAAATCTTATGTGTCAAAACAGCTCAGCATCACAAATATCAATCTAAATGTGTTTATTCAGTACAACAAATGGGTTTGTCCCATAGCTGTCCTGCCTTATCACTGGATTATCAAATGATACATGCCCTTTCCTGTATCAAAGACAAATTGCTATGTGTGTTGCATTCTTCCTTTTCCCTTTGTGTGAACTAGCAAAGCTCCCAGCTTGTGATGTCTTTCAGTGCTCTAATTCCTTCTTGGTTTTATGTGCTAAGACCTGTAATATTGTTGGCAGTAAGAGATTACATTTCGTGCCCATGTGTTTGTGCACATTTCATCATAGTGGGCTAAGTTTTCAGTGTGTGTGGATGTGTTCATTTTGATATAGCGATAATTCATAGCTTGAAGAAAGGAGTATCTGCAAAGTACTACCTTTTTAGTAACTTTTTTTTTTTTAATTTAAAGAATTTTCCCTTTTTGATTTGGAACTAGTAATATCAGGCTTTGCAAGGAAATTGTGCTAAGTATCTCTGACTGCACACAGACTTTTTGAACAAAAAGCTGCCATGTCATTGTTCAGGCTTTCCCTTCCCCCCTCAGTGGGAAAACAGGAACTTCTGAGGGGGCAGTAAATAGCTGAAATATCCAACAAAGAGCACTTGAACAAAAGGCTGGTAACACCTCTTTATTGTATCTGCACTACTGTCATTCTAGGGAAGAAAATATTGAGCAGAAGAAAGCTGTGATCCAAATCTGATGAAATAGAAAGGGGAAAAGGTGTGGAAGTTAGCTAAGTAAATATAATTTAGTTGGTTGTGTATATTGTGATGGTATAATATAAACAGCACTACAGGAAAAGGCTTGGGTTTTTCAGAAGAACCATTTGGGTGGGAAGGGAAAGCTGTAAGCCTGCATAGTGATATGGAGGCTCTTTATTCAAAAAAGCTTGTGACAGTCAAAGATATTTAGTATGTTTTTCCCCCAAAGCAAGTGCAGAGCATACCCTCCCTCAGCCTGTAACCCCTCACCTGTTGCTACCTTACCTAGAGCTCTCCTCCTCATAACCTTGGTGTGTACACTGCACCTCTTGCTGCTCATAAACTGCAGCTCAGATGCAGACAGCCTTCGGCAAAGCTGATTGCTGCATTTTTGGATATTGGTGCTGCCAGCTGCCTGCACTGACCCAGCAGCTGACCCAGCCACAGTTCCCCTCACCTCAGCCGTGACGAGCTGTGACCTTAACGCTGCACAGGCACTTGACTCATAAACTGTAGCGAATTTGGTGGTGGAGTCCGACAAGGTGACTGCCCTCCATTTATCTGCCTTTCTCATCAGCCGGTGGTCAATGCTGTGGGAGCCTTGTCCTCCCTTCTCACAGCTTACCCTGTGCATGAGACCGTGCCCTGAGACACTGCTGGTGTCCTGGTCTGCCCACCCAGCTCCTGTAGTGCAGGGGACAGGCAGAGGTTCAATGGGATGGAGAGCAAGCAGTTCTCTCTCAGTCCAATAGTTTGATGTCATGCTGAGGAGATTTCCCTGAAATTTAGGGTAAAATTCTGGCCTGGGCAAGGACTGTGGGTTCACTTTGCTAGATATGTTTGGGGGTTGTACCAGCTTTCGGTCTAACATCATGCTTGTCTCCCAAAAGAAAGTGCATTGCTGACAGAGGAGCCAGAAGGAGATTGTATGGGAAATACCTTTCCGCTAGAGGTGCAGTTTCCCTCAATACTTTGAGGCATGCGAGATTCACTAATCCATAGTAAGTAGTTTGTAGCCTTCTGATATCTGTAAATGGCATTTAGAGGAGAAATTGAATCAAAAAATGGTTGAAAACCCCAAATATATTAGCTGCATTGTGGGGACAGTGCAGCAGGATTGCATGCAGTCAGAGCAGCAGCTCTTGGCATTTCTGTTTATGCATTCCAGGAGGCAAATACCGAAGTTCTGGTTTCAGGCTGAAAGCTCTTAAATGCAGACAGCTGACAGGGTCTCCATGCCTTGCTGTTCACTGCAGTTCACTTTCTAGCCTATGGTGATACCACAAGCCCGTGATTTGTTTACCTCAAATACCCTGAGCATCAGAGTGCAGCAATTGAGGAGCAGCTTTGTCTGCAGTCACCCTTGCAGGGCAGCAGCCTCTGGCACAAAAGCAGAGCAAACATCTGAGGGACATTAAATCATTTCTGCTCACGTATTTAAATCTGGATAAGCCAATGGGTTGAGGGTGGTTTTTTTTCCCCTTGGAGACTTTTTTCTTGCACTAGGAAGCTGACATTTGTCACCAGTTGTTCTGTTCTTTGTTTACATAAGGCCCATTGAAGCAGTTGGAGAACATTATACCCTGCCTCATACACAGGCATATATACTTAATTTATGGCTTTGGTAGTTTGAATTTCGAGTGTCAGGTATCCCACAGACCTTTTTACTTTGTTCTTTTGTGCTGCATGCACTGCTTGAGTATTTATTATGGAGAGCAGACAGGCTGTGGGAAGTCCTTCAGGCTTGTGGACTTTTTTCTTCAGAACCTTGAAAATAAAGTTATGGAGGTTGAGATAAAGGAGTTCTCTAAAAGCATGACCAATCTGTAGAGTTGTTTTACTTGTTTGGCCAATTAATTTTTTTTTTCATTTGGCATTAGTATTTTCACTTGTATATACTTCTTCATCCTAAGGTTGCATTAGTACCCTAAATATCTCTGCAAAACATTAAGCGTGAAACAGTGGTAACACATTTTAAATAGGCCTCTATTGAAAACTTAATTCTGGATTTGTTCTTGATTCCTTCAAAGTAAACTCTACCATACTACTACCATAAAAAGAATAAAGAGAAAGATAAAGCAGAATTTAAAAATCTAATGTAGCTTGTTGCCAGAAGCAATGTTAGTATTTGTGATTATCTCTTGTTCAGTTATGTCTTGTCAACAATTTTGCATATGGCTCTTAGTTCAAAGTTATCTTTGATATATTGGTGACAGATGGACAGTTTGGAAAAGGACATGACTGGAAACTGACTTCAGAAAAAGTCAGATGAGAAATGGGGCTGGGTTTTTTCAGCAATGGGTGCAACACATATTATGGCAGCTTTTTTTAGAGACAAGACAAGTTTTATCATTGCAATTTCTATGCCAAAGTATCATCTCTTTCCAACAAGCATGTTGTTGTAGGTTGAAATCTTTATATCATTGGCAATATGGCCAAAATGGTCCTTTCTGGCAGTGAAGTCTCTGAACACAAATGCCTCCAGAACAGCATATGCAGTGTTAAATATTTATGGGCGTGCAGTTCTTCTGTGTTGTTAACACAAAGTGCATTCAGGAAAGATAGCAATTTTGCCAGATAAGGAAAAAGATTTTTCATTGAGGTGCTTTTACAACATGTGGATCAGTCTTTGTGAAATCCTTAATCTTTGCCTAAAAATGTGAATAATGGTCCTAGGGTTGGATTATTATACCTGGGAGTCAGTAAAGAACTGACTTTTTAGTCAGTTAAAGAAGTTGAATTTTTAGTCAAGAGGTACAATAAGCTTCTAAATAGGCAGACAACAACACGTCTGAATGCAGACTTCTTTTCTCATCTCTTTATCATTTTATTTTCCCTTCTGTTTGCAAGGGGAATTGTTTCAACTTTTGATGACTAGAAGATTCTGTCTCACAGCAAGGAAAAATTCTCTATTGTACAAAATCAATTTTTGTGGTTTTCAGCTGTGGAAATTAAAAGATACTTTCATTCTAAAGTTTTTTTTTTGAATGAGCATTTAAGGGTTTCCTCCTGTTTAAATGGATGTAGAATGCAGCAATAGATTTTCATAGCAGATACTTCCTTTGAATTTTCCATTGCATGTCTAGCTTTATGACTTTGTATCTTAACTATAGTGCAAGATTAAAGTTATTCCCAAAGAAGTAATAAGCTTCCTATTTTAATGTAGCAGCTAAGTCTTGTGAAACAATGCTGTGTGCCCGCTAATTATAAGCATCTCTATTTACATGGCCTAACAGGAAGATGGAGATGTAAAAATAGCAACAAAGAGCCAGTGACATTATTAATAAGGCAGCTGTATACAGCATTGTTCTCTTAAAGAACGTAGACACCATTTAAACAAAGTGAACTACATAAATAATCAGTCATAATTCATAAGTAACCATTGTTAGGAATTCTCTTAAAAATAGTTCACCTTATTCATGTACAAATGATGGCAAAATGATTTTTTAATTTTTTTTTTGGCGGGTGTGCATATTCCACATGCACCAAATGTTAAAAGTAACTTACACAAATCACTTCCATTTATTAAGAAGCTGGTATTTTTCTACCCTTGGGAACTATATCCTGTCAGGGAAGATGGGAGGGAGGAAGGAAGATAAAGTGCTACTTCTGGAAACTTCTTTCAAAGGAAAAGTTTGTGTGTAGATAGGAGAGTGAATACCAAGGTTGATGAAGACTTTTCACATATATATGATTTTATTAGAACAAAAGAACAAATCCTTCCTGCCATCATGCTCCATTAAGAAACAGTAGTAGTTGTAATAATAAAAAAAAAATAGTAAATAACCACACTGGGGAAGACACATGCAGACAGACACAAATGGCCCTGTATCTTTTGAACTCAGAATCTACTTCTGTCCTTTTCCAGTTTAGATGGTAAAAGAAAACGTAAAATGAGATTACAGACAGTTGGAGATTACTGCATTTTTTTCCTAGTTTTTCTGTACAAGGACAATCATTTCCTCACAATGCACTTCCCAAAAGCACGAAACAAACACTGTAGTCAGTGAATGCAGCGGGTTAAGCCTGCGCATTCAATTTGTATTTGTGCTTTATAAAGGAGAGATAATATTCAGAACTCGAGGGCTGTACTATGGTCTTCACCTCCAGAAATATGCCTCTCTACTTGGCTTGAAGCTGTGTCCTTCTCAGGAAAACTCTCATGTATTTGTGAACCAGTCTCTACGTTTGTGTAAAGGAAAAGAAATATGTCAAGCTTGTTGTCTGCCCCACCCAAGCTACTGAGCTGGAGCTGCACTCTGGAAGCCCTTTCTGTCTTGAGAAGAGATACGAAATTCATCATCAACTGACACTCTTGGTGAATGCAAGGAAATTCTTCCTTTGTCCAAATCTCAGCTTCAAGTCTCAAAACAAGAATTCAGAAAGCCTGCCAATGTGGTTTTCCTTTTTTTTTTTCATTTAAATTGCCTCAAAGAAGCACTGCAAACTCTTTTCAGTCCTTCCACCAAGTAGTTGATGTTCCTGACTAATGTGAGCTCTCAAATCTACACATAATTTTATAGTATGAAGATCCAAAATTTAACTCAATTAAATTATATTGCATTGTATGAGTGCAATGATGGATGTCCTCACAAATCAACTCAGTAAATTGCCCCTGCATCTCATGCGGGTTACATGGGATTTATTTTTACTTCTCCACTGCCTGTATGGGGACAGGACTGTTTAGAGGACTAACCTGAGTGTTAATTCTCAAAGAAACCAGTTACAGCTTCTACTCAAAACTTCAAAATATATTAATCTTTGAAGGTGAAATAAAAAATCATTCAACCTTTTAGTTTCACCAAGCTTAATTTATAAGCAGGCTTTTGAAAAGAAAAAATTATTGGAATATGGAATTTAATTGCTAGTTTTAAACCTGGAGAAGTTTGTACTAAATCTTCAAGTTTTTCCTCAAAAAAGCCATCACCTCTAGAGGATGCACAAAAGCAGCCACTAGGAAACAAAGAAATATGTATCCTATGCCATATATGTCTCTGCATGACTATTTTGCTTTGTAATTGCCTGCTTTAAAATTCATACTTTGAAGGCATGGTTAAGTGAAAATTTGCTCAGAAAGTAACTGAAAAGGCAGATTATTTTGTGTTTGATTGTAAAGTAATAGCATGTTAGATTCTTCTTTCTCTGCTGCTGAAGAGAAAGGTGTAGCAGGAATTCCAGTGAGTAATTCCCAGCTCCATGATACTGCAGTGTTTGCCGTAGCAGTACCACTACACGGTTTCCTGACAGGGCTGGGAGGAGGCAGTGAATTCGGAATCAACAAGCATTGCTGCACAGTATCGAGGTGTTTCTCCCTAGGAAATTCTAGGTGGTGGGAGATACCCCTGCCACAGCCAGGCCTTGCTGAAGTGGAAGGAAAAGGGAGCGGCAGCAGCATTCCTTTCGGCCGCATCCCTCCTGATTGTCAGATAAGAGGCCAGGCAGTCTCCTTGACTTGGTGTTTAGATACTCTTGTGGAGCTTTAGAGATTGAGCACTGTGGAGGTCATTGCCTTGCACTGTGTCACCGCGTGCCCTTCCGGAGAGGGGAGCGCTGCTTAGGACAGGCTGTTTGTCTTCAGTAGCACTTTGTACCACCCCTCTTTATTTTTACATTACACTGTGGCCCTGATGGAGCTGCTGATAGCAGTAACCAGTGTGGTCTCAGGCAGCTGCAGCAGCTCTGAGCTTGCAGGTCTTTCTTCTGGCTGCCCATCTCCCTGTATTCTTTATCAAGGTCCTTCTCTCAGACTGTGGGATATTATGGGCTCAGACAAGGCTGTCTTCTGCTGCCTCTTTGTAGATGAAATAATGGATAGCACTGCGATACCGAGTTAATATATATGCATAGTGTACAGTAACCTATATAAGTGACTCTATGTGCACAGATCCCCAGGCAAAACACAAGACTGAGTTAGAATTTACAGGCATGGGTAAGCAGTACTGTGCTCCTGAATGCCACCCTCAAACTTTAAAGCATTTAATGTGGAAAGTGCCCTGGGACAAGGACCGATCTTTATGCTTTGTACACATTTTAATGACCTGTTAATGATCAACCTTCACTCTACTGAGAAGATAAATTTCATGATCATATAATTCAAGCCAGATTCTTCACAGTTGCTTGAGATTGTTTCTTGTAATTTTACTTTAGAAACAAATGATATATTGATATGGCATGTCGTAATCTTATCATATTCTAGTAACAATTTTGCATCTTCCAGTCCTTGGTTGCCAGGGTTTTCTGTAGGAAAGGAAGGCAAGTTAAAGCCAGAAGTTAGTAATGGTGGTTGTAATGGATCTGGTCAGTGGTCTGTTTAACCCAGTATTCAGTCTCTAATAGTCACTGATACTGAAAACTTAGGGAGGGGTGTAAGAAGGAGCTTTTCTCCTCTGTTATGGTTTTCTAACTTCTAGCAAACTGCACATTTAAAAATTTCCAGTGCTGAAGATTGCATCCTGACTATCACATATGTATGTAATACATACAGACAGGGCTGACTTGGAGTGTATATGATGTTTCCCATGGCGTTCTGATTTAGTTATGTACTGTGGGCTTTTCTCTTCTTTCTAATTTTGTTTTGTTTTTAAAGACCATTTCATTCTGTTTGTTTTTCATCTTTTTGTGTGATAATTTAGCAGGTTACTTCATGTGTTACAAGTTTTAATCTACTCCTTACTCCCCTCTTTATGCCACCTGACATTCTGCAGACTTCTGTAATATCCTCCTCCAGTCTTCAACAGAAAATTGGATCTGTCTTTTTTTCCAGATTTAACTTCCTTTTCTTGTAGGAGCTGTTCTCTGTGCCTTGAATAATCCAACTGAATAATTTTGTAAATGGAGGGGAGGAATGAGCAGAACATACCTAGTGTGTGGGTACACCATTGATTTATAAAGCACTGTGATATGTTCTGTTTGGTAGAGGTTTTTATTACTTTTATTTTTTTCCTAAGAGTTTCTAATCTTCCATTGTAACATTTTTGATGACTTGAACAAAATTTACAACCTGAGCAAAGTCTTATTTCTTGTTTACCTTCTGAATATCCACTACTCTGCCTGTAGTTATTAATAGAACTTCCTGAGAAACTGTAAGAAATCTGTTGTAGTGATTTCACAATTTTGATGTGGTATGTCTGTCTTTTCTGGAAAACATCTCTTGCATTTTTAATTTAAGCTACCTCCTTTAGGTCTGTGTTACTGGTGTTAGCTCTGGTCTATCACATTCCATGCATATTTCTCAGGTGAAGCAACCTGTAATATGCTGCTGGGATGGACAGCACGATTTCCTTACCAACTCCCACCCCTGAGTTATTTTTCTGGGATGCCAGATGCGGTGAGCCAGAGCACTGTATCACAGAAGACTCCTCACACATGGACTACAGTAGAGAAGGAACACCTTTGTGATTTACTCCTTTCCAGTAGGCAATAGATTACTAAGGTAACATGAAATTGGGTGTGCTGCTGCATTTTGCCCAGGTGCTGTTATCTTTATGCCTGGGCAGCTCTGCAGTATTGTGGTGCCCATTCTGATTAGAGAAATAAGTTTCTCAGCTGCATGCCAGTCCCTAACTGCCTCCCTCTCTCCACTCTTCCCAGTGAGACTTTCTTGGGCGCTCCTGCATGCTGGCTCTGCCTCCCAGTGTGACTGACTCCTTTTGGAAGTGCAAGCTGATATCCTTATTTACACATGCCATGGCCGGTTCAGTGCATCCTCACTGCATGGCTGGTCTGGATAATGGGCATCATGATCTGAGCACCAGGACTGGCCCTTCTTTACTGGCTCATACATGAGGAGGTCGGGTCCCCTCTTTTTCAGGCAGAGGTGCTCCTGGACTCTTTCTGGAGGATTTGGGGTAGGTGTGGGAGGACTTCCCTGCTTTGTAGAGCTGTGGGAAAGGCAGCTGAGGTCTTTAAGCCCTTGAAGGGCTTTGTCTGAAGTCTCATTCCGGAATAGGTGTGTTCTCTATTGAGTGAAGTGTCTGCCAGAAGGCTTTGACCCATTTCAGTCCTAGGTCAGGAGGTTTTCTGAGAAGCTGTAGGATTTGGACTAACTCTGGGGTAAGAGAGTTCAATCTTTAATGAAGACATACTTCTGGAGCATATTTTGGCACTGCTTCCAGCAGTATTCTTTCTTAGAAAATCTATCCTAAACAACAACTCTGGTGGGTTGATTCTCTAAACTGATGGTCAGTATTGCCACTATTTCCAGCCCATTTAACTTGTAGTGAGGAGTGTGTGCTGGTGCAGCCACAGAGCCAAGAGCATGCCAGACATTTTGAAGACTTGTGGGAAGATTCAAAACTGAGAAAGGTCACTTGAAAGTAATTGAACATGTATTCAGACAATTTTTAGAAGTTCTGGGAAAGTAGAAGAGACTGAATTTTTTACTTTTATTAGGCAGAAGTGTTTTCAAAGCTAGGAGAGACTTGAGAGCTGTAGCTGCTACTTCAGTTTGATGCTAAGTGTTGTACTGTATAAATTATAAAGTTGTTATGTCCATTATGACAGCTGACATGCTTCTGCGAGCACTGTGGATTTTAATTTTTTTTTCCAGCAAAACAAAGCCCTCAAAAATCTCAGCAAAAGCACAGCCTTTTCCTTTTTTTAGTGTAT
Organism: Erpornis zantholeuca; assembly: GCA_013400515.1. NCBI lineage: Eukaryota > Metazoa > Chordata > Aves > Passeriformes > Timaliidae > Erpornis > Erpornis zantholeuca. The sequence continues at coordinate 75,934 of VZTN01009323.1, forward strand.
AACCTGCAAAACCATGCCAAGGATTTTTTTTTCCCTGCATGTACATAGAGCCTGAATTCTCTTCTGCACATCTGTCTCACTGGAAGACATTCCAGGTGAATGTGAAAGCTTTCCTCCGCTCTGGAGCTCTTGACAAATGCTTCCAACTGCTGGTGCCACAGAGTGCTTTTGGAGGAGAAGTGGTGTGCAGTGTGCTTGGTAATGAAGAGGGGACAGGAGTGAGTGGCTGATGTCAGCTCCTTGTAATGTTTGGAGTTTTAAAAAAAAAGTTTCAGACTGGGAAAGAGAAGCAGTAGGGTAAAGCAATGTATTGATTAGATTATTACAGAGTCTGTTTGCTTGGCCCTTGAATTTTCAAAGACACTTAAACAAGGTTCTTATATCTCTAAAAAACACGGCTGGAAATTGGTTTTGAATTTCCTCATCTTTGCATCTTTACTCAGTGTTAATAGAAATATTTTAAGTTTGAATCTTTCAATTTTAAAAACATGTTTATCACCTTTTCTCTGACTGCAGCAGAAACAAGATTTTTACATTTTGTATTTCAGTCTGGATTGATCTGATTTATCTAGTAATTGTAGGCTTTTGCATTTTTTTTATTAAACTTTTTTTTTTATAAAGCACAATAAGTATTCTGATTTTGACTAATTAGTGGATAAACCTACATTCGTTGTAGCTGTTGTACCCAGTTTGGAAGTAAACCCATTTAAATTGCTTTGAGCAGACACTCTAACTTAGAATTATCCCTGTGAAAGATTTATTTATATACATATTGCTTACTTTGAGCGTTCCCTTTCGATTTGCAGGGGTTGCATTGTATGGAAATTGCCCTAATGTTACTACTGGGCAAAGTGCCCCTTTTCTAAAGAAAAAAGCAATGATTGTGCTCGCTCTAGTGGCAGAAGGCAGAATTGTTGTATGTCACTTCATGAGTGGTGTATGAGAGAACAAAAATTCTGGTTTAAAGACATTTTTTAAGTACAGCGTGAACATTTACTCTATTTAGCCAGAGCTGAAAATAAATAAATAAATGAAAGTAATTCTGTATCTGTAAATAATCTTCAAATAAAACAATAAATCTGTAAAATAAAATAAGCTGGAAATAATACAATAAATCTGCCTGTTCTTATGACCAACTGTCCTGGACATGTTTTACAGGAACATTAGAGGGAGAATTCTCTTTTTCTCCCTATTTTTTTTCCTCCTTAAAAACCACACCAGCACCACCATCCTGATAGGTAGCCAAGGGAGAAAAGGATGGAGGTTTCATAGGCTGCTTGTGCAGCTGCTGAGGTAGCTCCTAACTTGTGATTTAGTAATGAAATAATGATGTGCGATAATTTAGAACGATGCCTCTGTCTTCTGGTCATAAATCTCCTTTGTTGGGAAGAAAAGGTGAGATGTCTTGCTTTCTCCTTGCTGGATCCTGTCCACGTTTAGGTGGCTTTGCATACAGGAGGCAATTCATGCTGCAAATGCACAACTCTTCTGGTATCCATCTGCCATCATTTTCATCTGTGCCAGTAGCAACTCCGTATAAATCCTGCAGCGCTTATGGTCGCAGGAAACATCTCTTGGATGAAGGATAGGAAAAACTTCAGGCAAACGTGCCAATTTTTTTTTTATCCCCATGAACCTTTTTTTATAGATGAGCCTCGGGTTTTTCTTCCTGTCAGTTCTGCTACAATGAGACTTCTTCTATTGTGAGATGGATGTATACACTGTGTTGCCGAGTTAATCACTCAGGAGAAATGCTGGAGAATTCCAAACTCTGGCATCACGGGAGATGAGTTGGTACATTGTAGCCTTTTTAAATGCAGGTTGCGAGTACAAATTTTCTTCTGTAGTTTTAAAGCTACTTTAAAAAGCAAAACTAGATACACAGATTCAAGCTCACACCTGCTTTTCTACCTGCTGCCTTGTACCAGTGACACGAGACAAGATGTGTCTCATGTACTAACAACAAAGCCCTTTTTTATTTTTTAAGTGACTAAATAGTCTGATACTTTTGAAGTTCTCAACACTGCAGAAGAATTATGGCATTTATTTAAGAGTTTGAATATGCAATTAAGCATCTAATTTTAAACCTGCACACTCAATAATATTGGGCTTTGCTACCAAGTTACTTCCTTTCTGTGGTGTCTGCCAACTGCTGAATTATGCATTAGTGCCTTTGACATATTAATGCATTTTAGTAATGGAGGTACCTGATCAAGCAGCGGTCAAATGACCACAAAATAAATGCCTGAGTTGAAATCAGAGACTGCCATAAACAACAGAAAACTGCTTGCCTTTATCCTGCACTGAAATCCCTATTTCCCACCTGACTTGAAAAACTGGACCCAGTTGGTGGAGCCCTTATAGTCTTAGGACCCAGCATCCCCTCTCATCCATTATCACATGCATTATTTTCTTGGGCCTTCTTGATGCTTTTCCCTCCCCCTTTCTTGGGTTCATTTTTTACAGGATAGCAGTATGTTCCTGTAATTCTAATAAAGCATATTCTGGCTTGCTCATAAATTTAAATCAAATACTTAGCTATTACTAATACACTCTAGCCTACCTGGTTATAATGAGATTCAGGCCTTTCCCAGTTCCTGAGTGGAGCTTTCTCCGTTGTCTTTCAGCTGACCTGAAGCAGTGAAGGTGGCTGTGCACTGTCTGTGCTCGCAGAATTGCTGCACGCACTCCCCAGCTATCCCTGATCTTTGCTTTCCAGTGTTGCCTACCTATCACTAACTTGCTGGATTCTGTACGCTGGATGCTCACTGAGATGGCATTTGAATATAGTCCAGCTTTTCCCAGTGGGGAGGTGTGATACCAAACCAGTGGGAGAAGTGGCATTCTCAGCTCCAGCAGATGCAGGAGTGTCACCCAGTTTGTACTGATCTGTTGAACAGCAAACGTGTCATGTAAGGGACAGTCAGAAAATTACGAGGTAGGAGTTTAACACTGCAAAAGCAATCTTGGTATTTAACATGCTGAGGGTACAGGCTAATCATGGAAGGCTTGTCTAGATGTCTGTATTCCTTTGGTTCCTGAGGTATTTTGTAGATGCTGACGGCCAGTGTGAACTTTAAATCAATTTATTGCGTATGTTTACATATGCAGCGAAACCATTTGCCATATCATTGAACTACGCAGAGTGAATTGTTGACCATGAGCTGATCTGACCTTTTCAGGTTTAATCAAGAAATCTGAAATATTATTTTAGCCTGTCAACTCCAGTAATATGCTGTAAGAGTATCTGGATCTAACTGAAAATGTCAAATGTGCTCTAATATGCAACCCATCAAAGTTACGATGCAGGAACCAGTTAAGAATATAAATCTCTCTACATCTGTGGTGCATCTCAATTGCCTGGGTAAGTTGTTCTGCCACTGGTACAAGCTAGCTAAAGATAGGCATTAAAAGGAATTCTTCGGAATACATGTGAGATGTACAGCCACTTAAATATTAAAGCGATCTTGAAAGAGGGGTGATAACACCAGGTTAGAATACTGCTGGAAAAAACAGACGAGCATAAATACTAGTGCTCTAGTGAATGTCTGGCTAGCTTTATTGTGTGGTAAGATTAGTGGTCTCATGTAACCTCAGAATTTTCCTTTTTAATTTTAGTAATTTGCTGCTTGTGAAGATTTTGCTCTTTTGAGTAATAATCCAATATATAAGCTGAGGTATCCTTATCAATCTTATTGCAATTAGTAGTAAAAATTTTTCATAGTCTTGTGCATTTCATGAAGAATCTACTTCTCTATTTAAAAGTGTTCTAAAACACAACACTTTTCAGCAGAGTATTTAATGGTGTTTAATTTTTTCTCATCTTCAAAATTTCTGTTCTTGGTATTTTATGAGATACTCAGATCTAGGATAAATCTGCCTTTAATAATTATTTCTCAAGCACAAGATCAATTGTTTATTGGTATAATTTCTGGATGATGAATTTAAGTTTGGATTAAAGTGGACGGGCGTAATGCAAAACAACTTTGCATCCTAAGAAAATGGTATTTTCTTAGCTAAATAGTCTATCAAAATTATTTAGTCTTAAAACACTTGTTACACTAAAATTGAGTTGTTTTTGTCTAATCGTGGGTACTTCATGCAATTTGAGGTGCTATTAACTGAATTACTTCTATTAGTAAAATGTTGTTGGAAGTAGAATTAAAATGAACTATGGGAAGCATTGCTGAACCGATAACTTTGCGTTTAAAATAGTGTGTTTTAAAGTACCCACTTAACGCTAATTTGAACGGTTCTTACGAGGCAATGCTGCCCTCCCCTGGTATGCTGAGAAAAGCGGGAAATTTTATCTCAGACTGAGCCCGTTCTAGAGCTTCCTAATAAGAAGAAATTGGTGGATTGGGGGAAAACGGTGGGGAAATGCTATTAAACAGACCATTATATGCTTTCTCTGTTAAGAGAGGAAAAAAAAAACTCCAAACAAACCATAAAACACGCGTTTGTGCAGTGCTTTTATGTATGCATGGTGCAGATGTAGATGAATGGACAAATAATATCCATCGAATCTAATGTGAATACACAGTAGAGGGCTGAATTAAGTTTGTGTGGCAATTTGGAGGATGAGCTGAAGAAAAAAATAAACAGATGCAAGGTGTCAGAAGGACCAATTACAATCAACTTTTCTTTAGCAGTATGGTTTTGTCTTGTAAACATGGCTCTTGTGCAAATGAAGCTGTAGCAAAACCGTCACCTGCTGTCAGGGTCTGTTGATTACAAAGATATCACCACAGGCTCAGGAAGTCCCTTCACTGCACATTCCTGAGAAGTGAGGAAGGTAGTCCAAGGAAATATTACTGTCGTGTGGTCTACTCTTTAATGTATTTCCTCAGATATCTGGTAC